>JAJIBD010005381.1:0-124221 GCA_021461705.1 Cryptotis parvus
TACCCATGTCGTATTTGATATGCCAAATACCAGTAACAATTATAGACCTCATTCCCATGACCTGAAGGAATGGTTTGAGGCTCTTCATGCTACACTAGCATGTGACAGGACATATGGAGATGTTACTAGTGCCCTCTTGAGCAAACCAATGAACAATGGGAAGACAAGTGATACAAGTGATACAAGTGATAAAAGTGAAGAAACTTAAAAATCCCAAGAGAAAACAAAAATTTTTAATCGTGGTTACGTCTTATTATTCTGTTATTTAATCCATATTTATTAAGATCTCTTACAAGTCACCTGTTATTTTTATAAGGACTTGGAAAACTATAACCAAAACACAAAATATTGTTACTTCCTCATTCTATATGTTACAGTTCGTTTGAAGAAAGCAAAAGAAATAATAAAAGAATATTTGATGAACTTGAATTTGAACTTAGAACTATCTGCTTTCAATATCGCAACCCCTATAAAGGGGCAGTATACCTGTATACCTGGTGGCCAGGGGGCACCCTGAAGGCTAGCCTAGCTCAGAAGCAATACCTCTGGGATTTTGCTCTGCAGTGACCCCTGGTGGTGCCTGAGGGAACCATATGAGAAACTAGAGATCAAATCAGTGTTGGCTACATGTAACAAAAGCACTTTCTGTGCTATCTCTCTGGTCCCAAATCTCACAATATCAATAGCCTTTCTTTATAATAAAACTACTATAAATGAATGGAAATTAATTAAAATTGAAGCAACCATATTTTCTTGCAACCACTGGGCAACCACCTAAACCAATAAAAATGAAAGAAAGTACCAGACTTTTTTTTTTTTTCCAATCTAAAATATCATCAATGTTCCCAAATCAGGTCAAAATACAGATTTGTGAAAAGGGCTATGAAGATTTGCAAAGACCATTAGCTACCCAGAGGGATAGCACTAGGCACCCGCTACATTCAATTTGTACCTTCTTTTTTGGAAGTGGTGTGTCAAAAACTTTTTGTACTGTCATTTTTCTGTCTGATTTTCCTATACTTTTTTCTCTATCTGCAACATTATCCTAGAGGAATATCTTCAGAAAATGTAGACAACTAGTTAGACAAAAACATGCTACATATTGATTAGACTTAGACAAAAGAAGTTCAGCAATGGGCGACTTTACCTTGAATACTGCTAATGCTGGTGGGATCCCCAATACCACGTTTTGGTCCCCAAGCACTACCAGGAGTAAATCCTGAACACAGAGCCAGGAATAATCCCTAAGCACCACCATGTGTAACCCGAAAACCAAAGAGAAAAGAGAAATGACAGACATTAGATTTGAAACCATAAGATGCATGACACGTAGATGGATATTCCAGGACCTCAGTATTATTTGGAGACAGCTTGATTGTCAAGTAAAGCAAAAGCAAAGAAACACATACAGGACTATGTGAAATTAAAAATGTATTTGCACAGTAAAAGAAAACACAAAAAAAAAGCAAAATAGCAACCTGGCTACTGATGGAATTGCTCTAAAAGTTTACAGGTAGAAATGCTGATAATTACATGCATGGGGGAGCTGTAAAGCTCAAACATATGGGCTCAGAATTCCACACTATTGTAAACCAAGGGCAAGGAAATGAAAATATTAAACTGAAAACAGTTGTTTCTTTAATAGGACCTACAACAATTAATCATCTGCAAACAGAATTCTGGGTACAATATGAGGTTATCCTGTTCTACTCTAGAACATAATCATTGAAAGTATTTGGTGCCAGAGTGATAGTACAAAAGATAGAGTGCTGTCATTACACCAGAATGACTCAGGTCTGGTCCTTAGCATCTGATATGGTGCCCTGAACCCACCACTAGTGATCTGTGAGCACAGAGACAGAAGTCAGCCTTGAACACAGCCAAGTTTGGTCCCAAAGTGAGACCCGAGTTGTTTGAGACCTGAGTTTGCTTGAGACCTGAGTAATTGCTAAAAAAAAATTGTGTTAATTTGGGGGATTAAAAATTATGGTAAAATAGGTAGGATAGAGATTATATTTAAGAGACTTCATTTTCAATAGGCAGAATTAATGTTGCTTGTCGGGAGCCGCTGGGGTCCCCGACAGTATCAGGACAGAAGTTCTCTTCTACCTCTGAGGCCCCTGGGAGAACAGATGAAAACTCACAAGTCTGGCACAGTTCCAAAAAAGGCTTTTAATAGTACAAAAGCTCTACCACCACAATCCAATACAATGAAATAATTGTAGCTCTGGTCAGAACTTAGACAATACAAGAGAGCCCAAGTCTCCCACCAAAGAGGGAGGATCTCACCTGAGAGGAGTCCCAAAAGAAGAAGGGAAGAGTGCCTCAAGTTAGCCCCCTTATATACACCAAAGCAATCCTATCTGTTGACAGGGAGGGGCCTGTCAACAAAGAACCCTAAACAGCTTGTAGAAGGTTGGTTTCACACCCTGTTACAGGTATAAACAAAGGGTTAAGCCAAGGACTATTCCCTTCTTCTGAGATTATCTCTTATGTAAAACACTGGAGAGAGAGAGGTATAAAGTAATACATCTTAAATTCATAGGCTTCATGTAATCAAGATGGTACCCACAAGGTCCTTATTATTATCTGCACCAGGGTAATTCTGAGTATGTCAATCTCTGTATACTAAAAAGGGTCATGCTCACCTGCTTGAGGGCAAACTAGTATGATCCTTCCTATCATCTTAAAGGATAGTCTCAACGTAGCCAGGGTGGTAGTCTCCTGGTAAATTCTAACTGTCCCATGCTGGGTGCAGTGGATAAAAAGAGGAGTTGTGTCCAATCTAGATAACATAGAAGTCTTAGTAGATGTATAATAAATCAGAAATTATTCAGAGTCAAGGTGACTTCTGTAACTGCCACACCCTCTACCAGTGTTGACATAGAAGATCTCATAAGAATGAACCTTGGCTTAAGAACATGTAAATAGATTAATGTGAGCAAAGCTCTCAAGCTAGGTAAACCTGTTATCCAACAGTTGCTAAGCTGTTTATCTACTCTTATTACAACACAGTCCTAATTAAACTAATATTTAGATATATTTTCTTTTTTTGTGTATGTGTGTCACACCCAGCAATGCTCAGGGGTTTCTCCTGGCTCTGCACTCAGGAATTACTCCTGGCAGTCGGGGGGACCATATGGGATGCCAGGGATCAAACCCGGGCGGCATGGGCCGGCCGCATGCAAGGCAACGCCGTACCCGCTGGGCTATCGCTCCGGGGCCCCTTAGATATATTTTCTGTATCACCAGATATAACCATCACTTATTGGAAACTTAAGAACATTAATTCCACCTACACAGTGAGAATACTTATCAATCTCTAATACTATTCAATGTGCTTGAAATAATTTGAAAGTTTTAAAGATATCTTGGAACAAATGACAGAAATTCCAAAAAAATATAATTTTTAAAGGGGAAATTAGTTTCATAAACTTTAAAGACATTTTGCTGAATGGACAAGAGCATGTGAATTATCTAATCAAATAGTTAATGAAATATTATAAAATAAAAATCACATTGTACCATATAAATGAATATAAAATTCCAATATTGTCAATGTAAGACTCCGGTATCACCAATCTGATAATCATGATACATATGAAGAAAGTAAATGATAAAAATCCCCCCAAAACCAATACAAGCAAACATCTATGATGTTAACTTCTAAATAAACTGCAAAAGTTATATAAAATAAAATATTTTCAAATCATTCCAGACCCTCCATTAATACAAACTATTAGTCTCATTATTATGAGAAGGAAACCATAGAAATCAGCCCTTTACAGGAGAAATAGTTCTCTATTTTGACTTATGAACTTTACAGATATAGGAAAGACAAAGAAAAATGTAATGAGTTCAATCCAGTTAGATTTTCCATACTAAATTACTAAAAAAGATAATTTCCTTATAATTTCTACTAAAACATATGTGAATATAAGCATTTGAAATACTTTAAAATCCAGCCATCTTATATTCCCTTTAACATAAAATACTACCATCAGATAGCTGTTTCCTAACATTTTGGCATTTGGATCTCAAAATGATTGAAGAGTAAACATATTTTTTTTAGTATTTTCATGCTGTCTAAAAATTTCCCCAACAAAACTTTCTTCCCTTGTAGTTCTATCAGTGAATTTTGCAAAAGTAGTGAAAATGGATGCTCATTTATTTTTCAGATTCCTCTGATGCAGAAATGTTTCAAAGGGATAAATTACAGACAGGATTCTAATTTAACTATTTGCAAAATACTACTCTTTTGCCAAAACTGATTGAACTTCAAAGTCTCCCTAAAACATCATACATAATTTATTTTAGGAAAGAAAAACAATAAAATCCTGAACTAGAGTTGGAACAATAGTATTTTAAATAAGCTATAGTGACAAGTAAAGTATTTGCCAAAGATGCATGCAATTTTTATTAGCAAAACTACTTTTCTAAATGTGTAATTCTAATAATATTGTAGAATTAATGCTTATATGAACACTTCTTATACAATACAAAAGGTCAAATAATTCAGCATATTTGACCATTTTCTTCTTTTATTTTGTGATTCTGAATTAAACTCTGAATTTAATTTTTCCTTAAAAATATTCAAGTCACAAGATTTTAATTGGCTTTTGACCTACCTATCATTATGAGTTGATTACAAATTCTCTAATCAAGGCTGCATAGCATTCATGTGTGTTCAATAATTCAGCAATTCGTCTGGGAAATGTAATGGGACCTAGAATTCTGGTCAACATTTAGTGACTGCTCAAAGCACCAGAACACTTTATGGCCAAATGGCACTCAAATGCCTTTATGAAGAATCCACAAACTCACTTACTGCTGCACTTTCCAAATGAATAGAAAACCATGTGTGGATGAGAAAAGATGGACATTCCTATTGTCTAGAAAAAA
Organism: Cryptotis parvus; assembly: GCA_021461705.1. NCBI lineage: Eukaryota > Metazoa > Chordata > Mammalia > Eulipotyphla > Soricidae > Cryptotis > Cryptotis parvus. The sequence goes on from JAJIBD010005381.1 coordinate 4,903, forward strand.
TGTATTAAACATTCTCGAAAAACGTAAAATGGAATGGAAGCAAATGCATAAATATTGATGATGCAATCAGTAATAGTAAGATAAAATTCCTATGGGATATTTAGCAGATGCTGTGAATGCTCACTGAAAGTATTTTTTTCTAATTAAAATGGAATTATGTCCACTATATTCATCACTCAGTTTTGCAAAATTAGCTGAAGAGTAATGAATTGAGTGTAAAACTGATCTACATAATAAAATTTCTGTTTTGCTTCAATTGGTCACATTAAAATGACTTAAATTAAAGAAAATTACATGGCTTAGAAAGATCTGGACTCTTGGAAAAGGTGCAGAGCAAGGTTTAAGAAATAGTAAGCAACATTTATTTCTAAAGATGGCCTTTTATACTTATTGTTACTTTACTTGAGTAGCTTTATTTTTAACTTGTATATTAATATACTTGAAAGATTTATTAATTTCTTCCATATTTTAAATTTATTAGTATTTAATCATTTGATATTTGATTATTTCTAAAAAGTATAGTAACTTTTCACATATAAGTCCCACGATTGTTTTTAAGGAAATATAGAGATGCTTTGTGTGTTTTATCTAAAATATTTTTCAAAATTTAGAGTTCAACGTTAATTTCTGTAGAACAATCATTAATATTCTGCCAGGATTAGCCCTGAGCATTGCAGGGTGTGCCCTCCCCCCAAAAAAACTAGAAAAGAATGCTGATACAATCTAAATGATCTTTTTACCTTTACTGATTTTTGTAGAGATAAATAATGAGTGTTTATAAGACACTTAACAAATGCTCTCAACTGGATAATGGGTATTGGGCCACATTCTGTAGTGCTCAGAGATTAATCCTGTCTCTGTGCTCAGGGTTCACTCCTGGTGGTGGCTGAGTGGCTGCATGCATTCCCAGGGATTGAACAAGAATAAATCACATGCACTGCAAGTGCCTTACCCCTATACTATCACTCTATAGCCTAATAATGCTCATTTTAAGACTAAATAAAATTTAAAATACTGAAAAAATTTATAGAAAGATAAGAAAGTGGAATTAAAAACAATAAAAACAGTAACCCAGAAGTTAACATAAATCAGCATACATATAAAATGATAAAATATTTTCAAAATTCCCAGTAATCCCACAGTACATAAATGGTCTGAACTCTAGAGCTGTCATGTTGTATAGAATTAAAAAGTTATCATCTATTGATGATTTACAGAGTGCATAGACTTGCATTGTCACTTGTCTTCCCGTTGTTCATGGATTTGCTCGACAGGCACCAGTTACATCTCCATTCGTTGGGAATGAGGTCCATTATTGTTCCTGTTTTGGCATATCGAATACACCACAGGTAGCTTGCCAGGCTCTGACTGGCACATGGCTCTGGGTTCATTTCAGGAAACCCAGTCTTTTTCTATGTCACCATCAAACATCCAGGGCCCATGGGGCAGAGCCCTGGGTATAAAGAAGCCAGTCTCCTGTCTGCCACCTGTTGACGCAGCTGGGCACTGAAGCCACACCTGTCCTCCTTGAGGGACAGGCTTACATTTTTTTTAACTTTCAAAATTGTAGTTGAGGTAACATGGCATAGCCACAGTAATAAAACCTGTGTAGTACTGGAATAAAGACAGACTCTCAGACCAATGGAATGCATTATTAAACATTAAATTCGTGGATACATTAAATTAATGGATTTAAAGCTATAGTAAAAAATATAATAAAAATGTCAAATATGATCTTTACTTGAATGAATTGGATATCCCTCCATTTAATTATCCAGCCAGAATTCTGGACACAACTCTTTAGTACATCTGCACTGACAACTTTTTCTCCATCAACATCCAGTAAATCCCCAAGTCCTACTATTAAGTAACTCTTAAGTGTTTCTGATTTGACTCTCTTCTTAATCCATTGAATACTTTTAACAGCTAAAGCCCCTTACACAGATAACTGTAGTTATCTCCAGACTAGCCTTGCTTTTGTGCTGGGCTCTTCAGTTTGAGATCTAATATAAGCTCTGAGAAATTCATGTCACAGTGCCCTTTAGACCTTCCTTCACTCCCCTGCCCTCACGACTGTTTCATTTTAACAGTAGTGTCTATTCCAAACCCATTAGCATGACTTATCATTGTCTTCATTTTCTACACCTTGATATTTTTGCTGGTTCATGCCTTGATTGATCCTCCACATCTAAGCATAGATATATTCAGCTGCCCAAACACACCTTGCTCTCTTCAAAATAGGGTCCTTCATTGGACTTGTCTGTAATCTAGAACATTCTTTTCCTTTTCTCATAATTCTCAAGCTTTATGTAACAGCTCACTGTGACCCTGACTTTTCTGCCTACTTTCAGCCAAATCATCATTTTTCACTTATGCTACCTTCTCCTCACATGTCTTTTCTGAAGTTCTCAGTATGGTTCAGATACACATTTACCTTGTAATTAGAAATAGTCCTACTTAATAATAAAAGTTGCATTTCTCACAATCCTGCTAAAATTAGCCAGAGCCTTGTGTCTGTCATGTATCATATTTAACTCCTGAGGTAAAGTTTGTACATTTGCGGGCTGTGATGAGAGGATCCCCTAATCTGTAGCTTATTTCCTAAATACAAAGGTTAAAAGGAAAAGAAAGAGAATGTATGCAAAGTTTCTTTGTTGAAGTTAAATGCCCAACAAGCCTGACAAGAATGTTCATTAATTCAACATCTAGCAACATGCAACTAGCCATTAGTTAGCATCTGCCACTTGCCACCTGGCTAAGTCAGACCAGTACACTGTTGGTATTTTGCTCTGAAGATACATGAAATCAGTAGATAGCAATTAGAGAACAGCATCCTTACATAGATATAAGTGTGATATAGGAAGAATTGGGGAGAGTGCCCTACCCAGTCTACCACCCCAGCCTGCCACCCCAGCAGAGCCTCACAACAAGCCAGACCACCCTCCCCTACTCCATGGGGCCTGCCATTTTCCACATCTGGACTTTCCTCTCATCACAACTCCATCCAGCAGACCAGACTATCACAGCCAGGATCATTGACACCCACCCTGCAGCAGTTATTTTCAATCCGGCCCAGGTATGCAGAACCAGAGGCTCTCAGACATGGGGCAGAGCTGCTACTTGCCTCCCTGTGCCCAGCTGCTCGTGAGGTACCTGGAAGGCATGGCGGGTTCTAGCCCTGGCCTGCCACCCCAGCTGAGTCTCACAACAAACCAGACCACCATCCCCTACTCCATGGGACCCGCCATTTTCCACATCCGACTTCTTTCTGGTCACAATTCCACCCAGCAGACCAGACTATCACATCCCGGCTCACGCTGCCACTAGCGGCTGCGCGGTTCATCAATAAATGCTTTATTTAGAGGTGACTACAACAGTATGCCACCCGCACGGCAAGCCTGGCAAGCTGCTCGTGTTGTATTTGATATGCCAAATACCAGTAACATTTATATTAGGTCATTCCCTTGACCTAATATAATTGTTTGAGGCTCTTTTATGTTCCTGGAGCAAGCGGATGCCTTTAGGTTCTACTAGCATGAGACAGGACATATGGAGATATTACTGGTGCCTGCTCTAGAAAACAGATGATTAACAGGAAAATAGATAGTGATAGTCCAAAAAATCTGTAAATAAATATTTGTCAAGCAATTTATTGAAATGCAATATGCTGTTTACTAAAATTCAATACAACATCCTTCAAACTCTAGGTTCATCTACATTTAGAGTTAAAGACTGTTGAGCACTTTTTGTTATATTTAATCTGGGGACCTTTCTGGTAATTCTCAGTAAACTAGGCCAGAGGTTCATACAAAGCAAGGGACCAAAGAAGTGTGTTGCAGGCTGTTGCCTGTGATCCAGAGATACTGACACACAGGCAGAGCTGTTACTGACTCTTCCTGTGCTCAATGATCATGAGACATTTAGGAGAGAGGGTGGGCTGTGGCCCTGGTCCACCACCCCAATAGAACCCCGGAAGAAGTGAGAGGAACTCCCGCAACATAATGGCAGTCATTTTCAATGTGTGGTCTCCACAGCTCGTCAGAACCCCACCCAAGAGAAAAGCTGATCTCAAGCCCTACTCATTAGCATCCCACTCTAGAGAAAAGCCAATTTCAAGCTCAGGTATGTGGGACTTGGCAGCTAAAGTCACTGGTCTTCTGTTGAGATGAGCTGGGTCCCTTTCCCCCACCAGAGGTGGGGGAAAACATGCACTCCTTTGTTAATTTTCAGGTTATGTATAGCTAAAATAGGGTTAATAAAAACACTTCATCGAAAGCTGAAAATACTCATGAAAAAGAAGTTCCAGAGCTTCTACAAAAAAGCAACACAAAAAAGATATCTTAGCTGGGAAGACATTAAAAATAATTAATCTGGCATTCCAAACACAGGAGATATTTTTTGAAAGGAAATTACAAACTAAAAACAACAAAACTCATTTTGTTATAGTCTATCCTTGCAAGTAAATATGTGTAGCCCTATGCATTTCATATTCCATAACTTGACTAAATTTAATTAAAAACAATTAGAAACATAGATCCTTAAGGCTACTGAGGATTTCACAGTTTGAATTTTTATTTCTGAATCATTTTATTCTTTGAGAGGGGAAAAAGCATGCTCATTAATAATTGTGTCCTTAGAGCTTGGTTTGAAAAGAACTGACTTCTAGTCTTATACCAATATATCCAGATAAGATAAATTTAGATGCAACAGCCATGGCACCTTGACCCAGGGTTCAGTCAATATACCAAGTGAATAAACTTAAAACTGTCCCCCTGGTTCTAAATTTGGTCTTGATGTTCATTTTCTTCAGAGGAATCTCAAAAAGGAATTTAGCAATAGATCAATTTTTAAGCAGGACTGGGCCATTACTCTACCAGAATATAAAGATGAATAGAAAAAATATGTCACTCATAAAGCCAGTGACAACCTGAGATATAACTCAAGGTACTGAGTGCATGTTTTGCATGTGGGAGTCTTGGGTTTGCTCCCCAGCATTACATTCCAAAGACCACTGGAAGTGATCTCTGGACATTGATTTAAGAGTATGTATTAGCTCCACTTGTTAAGGCTTAAAACATAATCAAATGACTAATAATCACTTTGTGGGGAGGGGTCAAAGTCTAATTGAGTGTCAGAGAACTAGTACTGTTGTCAAGCACTTGTATTGCATGCAGCCAACTGGATTTGATCCCTGGAAGCGGATATGGTCCCCTGAGTCCCACCAGGGGTGACCCATAAGCATTTCCGGGTGTAACGTCAGAAACCAAGTAATTAAAAGTTATAAAGGAGGACCCAAATATTACCCTCTATGTGCTTCCCTATTATATTTTTGTTTTATTTAAGCTCCGTGTAAACTTACATGCAGAAATGCCAATGAATATAACAGAACTGGGACCTAGTTGTTTCCTCAGCTTATCTGGGGAAATGTTGTGCTGTTCTTTGACGTGTTCACTGAGTTTTTCTGTCTAGAATGCACAAAGCCAGATCCTGATTCCTCTCCTCATAACCCAGATGCACTCAGTGTTTTCTCTCTGCAAAGGTAATTGATTTCTTTTCTGTTTATCTGATAAACTCAACACTTTAGCTGGGAGGATGTCAGGCTTCAATATACTTTTATAGTCTTTTCTGAGGATGCATCGAGTCAAACATCAAGCATATGGAGTATCTGTCTGGCTCCTGAATGTCTTCAGAAGATAGAAATAAATGCACTCATTGCAACATGCTTCCCTCAGTGAACATCCAAAATATTTCCTTTTCTTCTATTCTGTACGAGCACCTTTTCCCCCTGGCATTATGCTAGGGAATGCGATATGAAAGGTTTGCAGAGGACTTTTAGACACTGCATTTAATAAAACTAGAGACTGATTTTCAGAAAATAACTCTGAAAGTTATTTACCTGCCCTTCAATCATTGTACTAAGAATTGGGGGCTCATTAAATATTCTAAATGTTGTCCTGAATTCTATAATATTCATTTACCTGTGGAAAAGAGAAAATTAAAAGCAATCTGGTGATACATTCTTTTCTGCATTGTGACAATACAGCTATTGTCCATATCACGATCACGATCACGATCTTCCCGTTGATCATCTATTTGCTAGAGTGGGCACCAGTAATATCTCCATATGTCCTGTCTCATGCCAGTAGAGCCAGGGGCATCGGCTTTGCTACAGGAACATAAAGAGCCTCAAACCATTATATTAGGTCATGGGAATGACCTAATATAATTGTTACTGGAATTTGGCATATCATATACAACATGAGAAGCTTGCCAGGCTTGTCGAGCGGGAGGCAAACTCTTTTAAACACCTCCAAATAAAGCATTTATTGTTGAACTGCGCGGCCGCTGCCCGAGCCCGGCTGTGATGGGCTAGTCTGCTGGGTGGAGTTCTGACGAGAAGGAAGTCCAAAAGTGGAAAATGGTGGCGCCCCTGGAGTGAGAGGGGGTGGTCTGGCTTGTTGTGAGGCTCTGCCGAGGTGGTGGGCCAGGGCTAGAACCCGCCATGCCTCCCGACTGCCTCATGAACGGCTGTGCACAGGGAGAGCAAGGAACAGCTCTGCCCCATGTGTGAGAGTCTCTGGACCAGCATACCTGGGCTGGATTGAGGAAAAAGGTGCTGCAGGGTGGGTGTCGGTGATCCGGGCTGTGATGGGCTGGTCTGCTGGGTGGAGTTCTGAGGAGAACAGCTATTGTCCATATCAATGAATGTTTATGTGTGTGTCTTTTTTTTTTTTTTTTTTTTTTTTTGCTTTTTTGGGTCACACCCGGCAGTGCTCAGGGGTTTCTCCTGGCTCTGCACTCAGGAATTACTCCTGGCTGTGCTCGGGGGACCATATGGGATGCCGGGATCGAACCCGGCCGGCATGGGCCGGCCGCTGCAAGGCAAACGCCCTACCCGCTGGGCTATCGCTCCGGCCCTATGTGTGTGTCTCTTAAATATCTGATACATTAGTACATTTTCTTTCCATGTAGTCACTAAGCATGTATATAAAAATTGCAAGGGTCAGTATTTCAGAATTAAATTGCTCATCCATATATTAGATTTAAAATTGTTCTGAATATAGGAACTCGAGCAATTGTACAGTGGAGAGGGCATTCACTTTGCACACAGCCAATCCAGATTTGATCCCCTGCATTCCATATGGTTCCCTAAGGGCAAAGTTAGGAGTAACACCTGACCATTGCCTGTGTAATGCAAAAAGAAATCAATATATAAATGAATAATAAAGTTGCATGATATATAAAATTCATATATACATATTCATATATGTAAGACATATATGTATTTTGTACAACATTATACATATATTTGAATATATGTATAAGATGTCTAAGAAATATATTTAGGAAAATATATTCTCTTCATATTTTTAAAACTAATTTAGTTGAGCAGGTTTGAGCCACCTAGAACATTCCCAAATAAAAATTCATTTCATATTATGTTGCTATTTTTACAAAGTGTTAGTGATTTTAGAATAAGAAATATTTGGAGATACAGAGTGTAGCTCTCAATATCTGGGAAAATCTGATACCTGGATTTTTGTCCTGGGTCCTCTCTAGTTAGAATCAGAACCCTGGTGTTTTATTTAAACTGAGCAGGTAACTATTTCTTCATCTGAAAAATATAGAGGGCTAATTACATTATTCTAAAATTAAAGATACTCAGCATAGCAGAAGGAAGGAGGATGGCGATGAGAAGAAAGGAAATAGATAGAAGCATGTAGGAAAATTTTATATTACAGCAACTGAGATTGGGATAGACACCTGAAGTAGAAAGTGAAAAACAAAGTTTTCTGTTTTCCTGACATTGTCATCTTTATCTACCACTATTTTGAGAGTTCCCAGAGGCAGAATTCTACTTTACATGGAGAGAGAATTAGACTTAACTAAAAATTTAGGCTCAAAGTCACCAAGAAGAAAATACATTTAGTAAATCTTCATTCTAATGAAGACTTTGACGTCAAGATTAGGTCTGTGCATGACTCATAATTATAAGGTAGGTCACTCTAAACAAGCAACTCTTTTATATTATTATTACAAAACACCGATTACAAAACAGTCTCATTGATCTTGCATTCTAGGGAGAAAGATTCAGATGAACAGTCCGATTTGTTGCTGTATGCTTTGGCTTGAGCCCTTTGCTTCACTTTGCTCTCAGATCTCCATTTAAGACTTTGCAGAAGAGAACTGAAGGTTAAAATAGCCCAGAGTGGTTGATTACGATGGTCTCCTACGACAACTTATTTAAAAGGAATTTAATAATGATGTGCAGAAAATGTGGTGCCGTAGCAGCTGGATCTCTGCCGCCTTGAATCTAAGTAATGATTTGGAAAATTGAGATTTTTTTATTTATGTCACAAAATATCATTAAACACCTATATGCATGTGTTATGCCAAATCTTCTATCCATCACACCGGACCATATGTTTTCACACCAGAAATACTGACTTGTTTAAATTACAATCATACCTGTACAAATTTTAATCACATCCAATTAAAAAAAGAAGAAAAGAATAAATTAAGCCCAAAAGTGAACTTTCAAGAGAAAATAACAGCTATTAACCAAAAATATTTTTGCTGTTAATGGTCTTTAATATTACTATAATATTCAAAGGCTAGGAGTTTATATAAACCATTATTTGAGCTGATTTTTTTCTTTTTATGTTTAGTAAAGGTGGCAAGTTTTCAGGATAAATGTGAAGATCTTTGCCCATTAAGGGAGTATCTTTAGAGAAGTTTCACGCTTGGTAGCAGAAAACATAGGGCATGTCAATGGAGAGGTGAGTCAAGGAGTAAAAAGAAGAAATGGATTATTGGGATTGTAATCTCAATCTTGAAGGTGGTGTCTAATGTTTCTGGCTAGTGGAAGTGCTAGGAATAGATCCAAGAGCCAATTGTTTGAAGGTAGATCAGAGAAACAGGCAAAGGAGATAAGGATAGGTTGCTTTACCATCCTTAAACAATTTTACATTCAAACCTCTGTGTTGAGTAAGGCACTGAAGCTCTGAGCTCACTTATGTCTCTGAACTCACTCACCCTCTTCAGAGCCTTTCGATCTTTTACTGACCTTTTTCTCAGAGATTATTTTTAGTCTTGAGCTGAGGTGGGACAGTTTGTTCGGATAGACCCAGAGATGGAAGCCTGGGGTCTCACGGCCATTTAAAGACTGAATCAATCCTCCCATTCTAATCCCATCCCACTTCCCTGGCATCTAAAGAAATTGATCTTCAATTTCTGTGCTTTCTTGGTGTTTAGCAGTATCTAGCTTTAATTTTTTTTTGATTCTTGAGTGCAGTATTGCATTTCAATGTTCTCGATACACTGAACCATCTCACTCCTCCATTGGTCCTCAGCTGATAAATTTTTGTTGGCATTGGTTTCTTTTTGCTGTTGTCTCCTATCCAATACTATTTGTACTTTATATCTACTTAAAAAGAAACACTATATACATTTTGGTAGTGTTCTGGGGAGGGAGTAGAGGTTCATGCACATCTCCAATATGACTAGCTATCCTCATCCTCTCTTAAATTCTTTCCAATCAAACTTCCCTTCCCACAAATCCTCTAAAATGCTTTGTCAGGGTTATGTCTTATTTGTCCTTTAAAGGCTGGAAATGTTACTGGCACCTGCTCGAGCAAATTGATGAATAATGGGATGTCAAGTGATCAAGTGACAGGCTGGAATGAAGTTTATTGTCTTATAATAGTTTATTCTTTAAATTAATGGACACAATCACCTTGTTTTTGATTTGATCTGTTGTTTCTTTTCTTTTTATAGGAGATAGGATCCTAAGCATTGTTCTGGGGGCCCAGGGGGTTCTTTTGAAGTTTTCACCAACCAGACCTATGACTCAATGTTAGGGTCCAAGGATGAAGTGCTGCTCAGACCCTACAGTGTTGGGAATTACCAGATCCACCTTGACAGAGAGCAGGGACCTTCAGCACTACAGCTGGAAATGTACAGCAGACCAGGTGGTATGATGGCTCAAATCAGAGTTGACCATATACAAGGCATGAGACTTAACTCCTGAACTATCTGTGCTTCCTATTGCTTCTTATTCTTCTTTAGTGAGGGCAGTGGGCACTCTCGTGATGACTATGGAATTGCAAGGCTCTATATACAAAAAACATAATGACAGTATACTAAATACTGGAAATTCATTAAAAATAGTCAGAAAAATGATTAAAAGTAAATAATGGGCATAGCAATGACCTCTTATTGTGTTCAATAATTTTCTAGAATAGCTCACAATACTCAAAAATGTTATATGTTGTGATTGATTTATAGGATATTTATAATAATTGCCTCAGATGGAGAGAAGCAGAATGAATTTCACAAGAAACTTCTATTCTGGTTGAATTAGGGTGAGCCACCCCACTAGCATGTCAATGTGTTCATTAAACCACAGCTTTTCAAACCATATGCCATTTGGATTTTAAGGTGATGGATTTGTTAACTGCACAAGGTAATCATTCCACAATGTAACTATATACCAAGTCACTGTGTTATGCACCTTATTATTAGAGTATTATTTTATTTTTGTATGCCATCTGGCTGTGCTCTGGGTTACCCTCAGCTGTGTGCTAATGGATCACTCCTAGCAGTGCTCAGATGACTGGACGTGGTGCCAGTGATTGAACATGTTGGCCACATTCCAGGAAAGCACGTTACATACTCTACTTTCTTTCCAGCCCCAACACTTGAAATATGTACATGTGGCATTTATGTATGAACTAAGCTAGGTAATTGTTTCATACTGAAATAAATTAACTTGAATAATTCAATGTGTCTCTTTTCAGTCAACACATAGAGAACACCTGAAAAATTACTTCAAAGAGATTACATTTTTTATTTAAATATTAGTTATAGTAGACTTAGGAGTCTCTGCTCCATAATTTTATTTTAAATGTGCATTGGGCTGTTGTGATTCAGGCAAACTTGTAGGAAGGACACTAGGATGGCATTTAGCTAGAAGAAAGACCAGTAAAGGAAACACACTTCATACAATAAAAATGTCCATTAAACAACAAGATCATGACCACATGGAGAAGATGAATGATTTGATATTCTTGTCTAGCACACACTTTCCAAATACAAGTGTTTGTGTTTGTGCAATAACTCAGTGAGTGTTCAGAATGACAGACAGGAATTATAAGTTCCTAGAGTGTATTTTATTGAAAAACACATGCTGTATTAAAGCTTATGAGTTCTGTTTTTTACCTTTACCATGGATTCTGAGTTGGTGGATGTGGGAGCAGGGCTCTGAACAGAAAGAGTAGAGGAAGCTAATGGATGAACAACTTGGGCAAGTTGTGGAATGCTGACTGCAGCTTGGATAGAGAGCTATGACACCAGCCTTGCAACGTGTTAAAAAAAGTAGATCGGTGTCTTTAAGTTGAAGTTTCATTCAGAAGAGTTAAATTTAATCCTTAGCATAGCAATACCCTGTAACACCAGTTGTTTTCAAAAATATTTTTATTTAAGAAAAATAAATATACTTGACAAACATGGAATAATGATGAATGAGGTATTTATCAAGCCCACAAAGCACTAATTCCTAATTATGAATGGAGTCTACCCTAGCTTAATTTTACACAAGAGCAATAATTTTACTCAGTCACCACAGGATTAATTACCTTATAGTATAGTTGTTTGTTTTAAGAATAAAATTAGTTATGAAATTTGGCAAGTACTTTCTACAAAACTAGTTATTTGTATTGGAGAATGCCATGGTTTCCATAATAGCAAAACATCATGAATTACTAGAAATTTCATAGTATTTAAGAAAAAAAATCTTTTATACTATAAAAATCACTACAAGAGATCACTAAAAGAGTATGCTATCCACACGGCAGAGCCTGGCAAGCTACCTGTGTCATATTTGATATGCCAAATACCAGTAACAATTATAGACCTCATTCCCATGACCTGATGGAATGGTTTGAGGCTCTTTATGTTCCTGAAGTGAGCAGCTGCCCTTGGGCTACACTAGCATGAGACAGGACATATGGAGATATTACTGGTGCCCGCTCCAGCAAATCGATGATGAACGGGAAGACTATTAAAATAAAATGAACCCAGATATGATCTGAAATATAGACATACAATTATAGGAATCTGGTTTAATTTTGTAGAGCAATGCTGAAAAAATGGATGTTTGCTAGTAAGAGGATATTGCTTCTGTCCTCTTAGATGAAGAACAGTGAAAACTCTATTCCAATATCTAAATATATACTGCTTCTTTCTTCTCTGAGTTTCTTCTCTGAGGCAAATAGTAATGATTTTCCAGACTCCAACTATATACCCTTATTACTGGATCATACCTGGTGATGCTCAGTACAGTGGAGCCATTTTGGCTCCACACTCAGGAATTGTTCCTGGTGGTGCCTGCGAGACAATATAGGATGCTCAGGATAAAACGCCGGTTGACTATGTGCGAAGCAAATGCTCTACCCACTGTACTACTGCTCTGGCCCCTCGATACTTGTTTCTTTTTTATTTTTTTAAATTTTATTATAGCACCAAGAGGTATACAACTACAAAGATTTTCATGTTTGGGTTTTGGTCATACAGTATTCCAGCTGTACCCATCCTCCCACCAGCCCATTTCCCACCACCAATGTCCCCAGTTCCTCCCCTTCCCCTAGCCTGCCTCTATGGCAGGTTCTTTATATCTTTTCTCTGTTTCTCTGTCTCTCTCTTCCTTCTCTTACATATTGTGGATTGCAATACATACATTTAGAGGTTATCTTGTGTATCTTTTGCCTATATTCAATGCTCAGTTCTAAACTGGTATTATCATTTTCGATGATTATTAGCACACTGTTCCCTTCTCTGTCTTACCTAACCTCTGACTCCCACACTCTTGTGGTAGATTCCATCTTTGAGAAGACCCTCCTTATTTTTGTTTTGCCTGACTTTGAATATTGGTATCATAATATATATGTATATATATTTATGTCATGCAAATAAATGTAGTCATTCTATATCTGTCTTTTTTTCTTCTGTCTAATTTCACTTAACATGATCCTCTCCATTTCTATCCATTTATAGGCAAATTTTGAACGCTTGTTTTTAAGTTGTTTGTGTTGTCTTCACTTTTACTACTAATTTCTCTAATTTACACCAAAATACAAACTTTCATCATAACCACAAATGGATGAAAATCTTTCATATAGGCCTAATTGTTCTTTCACTACTATCTACTGCTTATTTCTCTCATGCTTCTCATAAGAAGAAACATATGAAAAGTAAGGTAACATGCCCATATTTCTCTCTTCTCAGAGACAAAGCTTTGAGTACTGCTTTGGTCTTTCTGTATATGTGTGTTCTTCACATTAACACGTTTCCCCCTCACCTGTATAAGAATTAGCTCTTCTTTTTTTATAAAATTGCATATACTCTGATACTGTGCCATTTCTTTCACTTTCCTGTCTTCATAGCACATACTGGATACCATAAGACCTCCAATTTTCTACTTTTTCCTCCCATGTGATAGCTACAAATCATCTTTACAAAGTGCAGTTCCAAAAAGACCTGAAAATTAATTTCTTACCAAGTGATCAGAATTGGGGTTGAAACTACATCTGCATATGACTCAACACACTGTATGCAAACTTCATCCTGCTCTGTGTCTATGGTGTACCTGAGTGTGGGTCATGGTGACTCTTTGTTTCTAATCTTGTTAATCCACACGGACATAGTCATTGTACTCTTGTAAATAATAGTGTGCTCACTTGCCTTCTCTAGATAGTGAACTACTTGGCGCAAAGATTTTTTCATTCTGTATCTCCAACAGTAACAGTAGAGAATGGCACACAAAAGATGAATTTCATCTATTGATTAATGAATGAATGGAAAAAATTTAAAAATTTACAATGCTCACATTCAAATATACTAATGTAAAATATAAAATTTAGTGGATTCCAATAGACCCTTATTTCCTGTATAATTATATATGCAAATTTATTATTATTTTTTCTTCTGTGATAATTTTCTGATAAAGAGTAGACATTTGTTGAAAGATAAAGATCACCTTGGGTAGAGAGATGCTATGTGCCTTTTCAAGTGGCTTAAGGCCTCCAGTGAGCTACTAAGGGAATTAGTATTTAAGATAACTTAGAGGAGAAGCCACAAATCCTACCTGCAAGTAATAAGAAAAGTGCAAGTATTAGAACTGTGACTATCAGATTCTATTTCCACATCACTGGGTAATGAAATCTACTTTCTGAACATGGATATTATCTGTATTTTTACAAATATTGATTTGCTCCATATTTTAATCTCATTTCCAATGATTCTATTTACTTGGTTATATGCTAAGAGATTTGAATTGAAACAGAGGAACATCTACTTTACTCTGAGACCCAACATAAATCAAATCATGGAAGTAATTTTGCAATACCTTTCCTGCTAGTCTCCTTGCTCCTGCCTTAGACATACAGGATAGATTCTGCTTCTGCAGGGCTCCAATGACCTGGTTCAATGAGCTGTCATTGCTACACATTCCTCTATCAGCATTTACCTCGTTCAGAATAAGAATTTACTACAGGGGCTAGAGAGAAAGTATAATAGTCATTTGCTTCACATGTTGTTGACCAAGATTCAATACTCAACACCCAATATGCCCCTCAGATTCCCACCAGGAGTGATCCTGAGTGCAGAGAGAGGACTGCTGGGTGTGACCCAAAAAGCTTAAAAAAAAGAACTAATAATGACATATAGGGTATATACCATCTAGAGTTACCACCTCCTCTTCTATTCTTTTTTTGTCTAGCTGAATGTTTCCAGTCACACTAGCCTTTGAATAATGTGTGAAACAACTCTACACTGCACAGTGTCTCTGTCCTTTGTTCTTTATGAAGGAATTTTGCTCAGTTGTCCATTGACCCATTCCTCCACTTGAATTATCTTGACTCTTCAGAGGCATTGGCTTACCTATTTATTGGAATTCTTTTTCTTGGTTTGCTATTCATTCCAGTATTTATGTGATATCTATTACATGTGAATACACTTCCAGTTTTCTGTATGTCTCCACACACAAGAATAAATGTTCCACATGTGCAGGGATTCAGATGTCCCTAAATTCACTCTAGTGCTCATATTTAGAACAGTGCAGGGCTAAATGCAATACATTGTGAGGTACGCACTTGCTTAATACATATTTGCAGCTGTTTGAAAAACAAGGATTTTCAATTGTACCAATGTTTGTAAAATATTTTAAGCATATTAAGCATTAATAAATGCTAATCTTTAGACGGATAACTTCTATGTCAAGTGAGTAATTATGTCTAAATAATGCCATTACTGCTCCCTTGAGGTATTGTGAGGTGCGGCTGCGGTGCCCAGCTGAGTCGGCAGGTGGCAGACAGGAAACAGGCTCGTCTACACAAGGACTCTGCCCCGTGGGCCCTGGATGGTTGATGGTCTGATATAGAAAAAGACTGCCCCCCCCTTGGGTGAACCCAGATCCTTGGCAGAGCCTAGCAAGCTACTGATCATATATTCGATATGTCAAATGCAGTAACAATAATGGACCTCATTCCCAACGAATGGAGACGTTACTGGTGCCCACTCAATCAAATTGATGAACAATGGGAAGACAAGTGACAAGTGACAATGCCATTACCTCCAAAAGAGTAAAGCAAAAACTGACAGTGGATTATATACTTTGTCCTTTTTCTCGCAGCTTCAATAATTTCATAGGAATTACACGGTATTCACTTATAAAAGGTAGGGGTTACTCCTAGCTCTGCACTCAGGAATTTCTTCTGGTGAGGGACCATAGGAGTTGCTGGGGGATTGAACCCGGGTCAGCCGCATGGAAGTCCTACCTGCTGGACTATTCTTCCATCCACCTTGATTTCATCTTAAAGCACTCCCTTAACACTTCTTTCTTATAAGGCAGGTTTGCTAGTTAGAAATCCCCTTAGTTTTTATGAATGCCATTAATTTTTACTTCATTTTCTTTCTATTTTGTTTTTGGGCTATACCTAGATATGCTCAGGGCTTACTCCTGAAACTGTGCTCCGGGATGACTCCAGGAATACATTTGGGACCATATGGGGTACCCAGGATCCAACCAGAGTCAGCTAATGCAAGGCCAGTGCCGTACTCACTGTACTATCACTCTGGCCTCTGGTTTTATTTGTTAAGTCTGGCCCAGGTATGCTGATCCAGAGACTCAGACATGGGGCAGAGCTGCTACATTCTCTCCCTGTGCTCAGCCGCTCATGAGACACCCAGGAGGGATGGCAGGTTCTAGCTCTGGCCCGCCACCCCAGCAGAACCTCACAACAAGCCAGACAACCCCTCACTCCATGAGGGCCTCCATTTTCCACAGCCGGGTTTCCCCCTCGTCAGAATTCCACCCAGCAGACCAGCCTATCACAGCCCGGCTCGCCCAGCCGCTTGCAGGCACGCGGTTCATCAATAAATGCTGCATTTTGAGATGACTACAAGAGTATGCTACCTGCATGGCAGAGCCTGGCAAGCTACCCGTGTCGTATTTGATATTCAAGATACCAGTAACAATAATGGACCTCATTCCCATGGCCTGATGGAATGGTTTGAGGTTCTTTATGTTCCTGGAGCAAGCAGGTGCCCTTGGGCTCTACTAGCATGAGACAGGACATATGGAGATGTTTCTGGTGCCCGCTTGAGCAAATTGATGATGAACGGGAAGACAGTGACAGTGACAGTGATATCCTTACAATAAATTGTTTATCAGTGCATGTTTATTAATCCAGTTGTTTTAAGCTATACTTTAAAGTAAAGCCTAGAAAGAAGTTGACTATCATGTGGAATTTTTTAAATAATCATTTGAAATATCTACATATCTCATAAGAAAAGGAAGGTAAATTCAAACAATAAATTGTATATTCAAAATATTTTAATGTCATGCAGCTTGGCTTGTAGATGGAGACGATAGAGAATCTCACAACACAGTGGAACATATTAAGGGAAACCAAATTGTTAAGTACTTACTGTTAGCTGGAAACATAATTGCACAACCAATTTAACTTCATCAATTCTACCAGATGTGCCATTTTTAGAAGCAAATTTTCATAGTAAGTATCATCAATATGAAAATATGTATAATTATGGAGACAAAAATGTTTTTTATCAATTTATGAAAAGAGGTAAAGATCTCAGTTTTAATCAGAGTTTATGGTTAAATCATACACTTGTATTTTTACTTTTGGGGGTCACACTCAGCAATGCTAAGGGTTACTCCTGACTCTGCACTCAGGAATTACTCCTTGGGTTGCTCGGGGGACCATATGGGATGCTGGAGATAGAACCAGGTCAAGGCAAACACTCTCATTGCTGTACTAGCACTCTGACCCCTAAACCACACACTTTTAAACTTCCATCCTAACACAAATAACAAAAAGAGAAGAAAGGCATATTAAAAAATCTATACCATTCATAATTGTGTCACAAAATCAAATGCCTAGGAATTAATGAAACTAAGAATGTGAAGAAACTATACAAAAATATTAGAAAACACTGCTTTTAGAAATAAAAGAGGACATGAGGAAATGGAGAGACACATTTCCTGCTCATGTATTGGGAGAATTAACATTGCCAAAATGGTAATAGTCCTTAGAGCTTTATACAGATTAAATGCTGTCCCTATAAGTACCACACTGAATCTGTATAAGGGCCATGACATTTCTTCAAAGAAATTAACCAAACACTCGTGAAATTTGTATGGAATAATAAAACCCAACAAATAGCTAAAACAATTCTTGAGAAAAGATGATGGGAGACATGACCTTCCCCAACTTCAAACTGTATGACAAAGCAGTAGTAACTAAAACAACATGGTATTGGAATAAAGACAGACCTGTAGGCCTCTGGACTAGAACTCGGTAGGCCTCTGGACTAGAACTAAATATTCTGACACACTCTCTCAAATATATGATCATTTATTCTTCTATAAAGAAGAAAAACAACACCAAGTGGAGCAAAGAAAGATTCTTCAAGAAGTGGTGCTAGGAAAACAGCAAATACATGTAAAAATGAACTTAGACCTCCTTTTAATACCATGCACGATAGGCTGATCAAAATGGATTAAGGATCTCAATATCAAAATTGAATATATAAGGTATATTGAAGAAAACAAGCAAAATCCTCTACAACATTGAAGCTAAAGGCATCTTCAAAGACGAAACACCACTGACAAAGCAAATGGGATTATATACAACTGAAAAATCTTCTGAGCCTCAAAAGAAATGGGAACCAAGAAACAAAGACAGCCCAAAGAATGGGAAATAATATCTATCCAATACCCATCTGATAAGGGGTTAATATGAAAGATATACAAGACACTGCTAGAACTTGACAAGAAAAAAAAACCAACTCCATTAAGGAATGGGGAGAAGAAATGATCATAAATTTTCTCTCAAAGAAGAAATACAAATGGCCAAAAGGCACATGAAAAAGTACTATTCATCATTAATCATCAGGAAGATGCAAATCAAAGCAACACTGATTTGTTTCACACATCATCTCACACCACAGAGACTGGCACACATCCAAAAGAGCAAAAGCAACCAGTGCTAGCATGGATGAGGAGAGAAAGGGACTCTCATCCACTGTTGCTGGGAATGTTGACTTGTCCAGCCTTTTTAGAAAACAATATGGACAGTCCTCCTAAAACTAGATATTGAACTCCCATTGGATCCAGCAACATCACTCCTAGTAATATACCCTGGAGACACAAAGGAAACACCACATGCACTTCTATATCAATCACAGCACTATTTACAATAGCCAGAATCTGGAATGAACCTGAGTGCCCAAGAACAGAATACTAGATAAAGAAACTATGGTACATCTACACAATGGAATACTATGCAGCTGTCAGGAGAAATGAAGTCATAAAATTTGCCTACAAATGGATGAACATAGATATGATCATGCTTAGTGAAATTCGTCAGAAGGAAAAGAACAGATATATAATGAGTGTATTTATTTGTGATATAAAGATATACCCATGTCTACTAACTATGGGGAATGGTAACTCTGGAGTAGAAATGAGCATTGAATGTCAGCAAATGGATATACATGATAACCCCTAAATGTATGTATGTGAAGCCACAATGTTAGAGATGGGAGCGAGACAAAGAGAGAAAGAGAGAGGGAGAAAGAGAGGGAGGAGAGAGAAACAGAAAGGGGGATATGCCTGTTAGAGGCAGACTCGGGGAGGGAGGGAATCTGGGAACATCGTGGTGCACTGGTGGAGTAATGAATGCTGCAACATTGTATGACTGAGATCCAATCATAAATGGCTTTTTAATGTCGATCTCATAGCATTATAACACAATTTTTAAAAATTAAAAAAACCTTCCATCCTAAGTAAAGATAGCAGGGCTAAATACAATTCTTTCTAATAATTAACTCTAGGTTACCGGTGCTAAATGCCTTCTTCAATTTTCATGAAGGATAGCTACAGGTCATTTGCTGTATTACAGTAGGTCACAAGCTATGTAAATAATGGCTATATTCTATAGTCTTTTGTTTGTATTTTCTAATTAAAACTTAAGGCAAAAAGAATTAATATTTATCCATTTAAGAAGTTAGTTACCTATATACTAATTTATTTGACATGAAACTAATGCTTTCTCAGCCTATATTTTGCCATTTCTTGCCTCATTTGTCATAGCAACTGTTTGTTTATGTATTGTTTAAATTTCCTTTGACTCACCACAGCATTTTCTCCTTGGACATAGTAGCATTAACAAGCATTTGGACTATACTGTCACATTAGCACAGCAGCTGTGTTTCTACTTTAGTCCTTCTTTAAATTTTAATCTAGTATTTCCACAACACCTCCCCTGCTAAGTGTGAGCTCCTTGAGTCTGGACTCTTAAGTATTCCCTCTCCCAAGGACCTCCTAGAGTTTTGGCTCCTCGTAGAAGATCTGCTGCAGAAAAGAATTTCCATTTTCTACTCCAATTTATCTGTTCAAAAGGAGTCTACAGACTAAGGGACATTAAATCCACAAATCCACCTCTGGCTTGGGACTTGGAGTCAGCTAAGTTGTTAGCGGGCTCTGTTCTGCAGATCCATTACATTTATGTATATGTTTCATACATGCAAATATTCAAGTACAGGAACATGCATGCACGCTCAGGCACACCCACTTATGCATGTATTCAGGTACATACAGTCGTGGCCATCCTCAGTGTTTTGCACACTCATGCACATACTTGGAAAAGAGCTCACTTTACTGAGAGTAAAAGCTTCCCTGTAGGCTCTGGGGAACATTCTGAGTATTCCAGGTGACTGACTAATGAAGCTCTTGTCTGTCTGAGCATGAGTAAGGCTCTTCAACTCTTTACGGAGAAGCATTTAATTAATTTGTTTGTTTATTTTTATTGAATCATTGTGAAATAAAATTAGAAGGATGTTCATGATGAGGTTTCAGTCATACAACATTCCAATAACCATCCCTCCACCAGTGTACATATCCCAGCACCTTTACCCTTTACCCTCTTCCACGCCCCAACTCTCCCAACCCCAGCCTGTCTCTATTGTAAATCAGCTGTCTTCCTTGGAAGGAGAACACAGTGAAAGACCCTAGTAGATTCTGTGACTGTGGATTTCTGGTTGGGGTCGGTTTTAAGACTTTCTGGTCAATCTTCAGAAGGGGAAGGAATAAAATCCCGGATTTATTCATCAGGACCCCTCTGGAATAGAGCAACCTCAACCTGCAGTACACCAAACAAAGGTCAATGCACCTTTCACGATGGCCCTCATTTTACGATGTCCAGGAACCAAACCAGCCTTCCCAAGTGTAAAGAAAATATTTCGGCAAGCACTGGTGCAAGGACTGCCTTAATTCCTATGTTTCCACACCTTCCTGCCCTTTACTTCATAAAGAGCTCTTTGCTGAATCTTGTCCAATTGTACTAAACTATATGACTTCTCTGCTTCCTGCTGGTAAGCTATCACCTACATTATAGAGCTGCCAATGTTAGAATGAAGATTTAGTGTGGCAGGAGTGATTGTATAGCAGGTAATGTGTCTGTCTTGTATTCCTCTGCCACAGGTTCAATACCCAGTACCCCCCAGATGGCCTCCAGATTCTGCCAGGAGTTATCAGCTTAGTGAAGAAATAGGCATAATTCCCCCATTCAGATTGTTATGGGTCAAACACTTCCTCTCTCTAAAAAAGCATCAGTTAGGTTATATATGTATGTGTGTTTAAGTATATTTATATAAAAGGTTTCATTTATGGACCAGGTTAGCTTTTGTTTATACCTATACATTATTATTAACATATAAATGGCATTTTTTGATGACACAAATGCCAGTTTGTAAATGACTTAATATAACTTAATGGGGTGATTTGAAAACAATTCACTTCAGTACACATGAGGGACGACTCACCTGTTGTTAGTCTTTGTAAGATGTCACCATATTTTTTTTATTTTTTGTAGCCAGAAGTTTTGCTAAAAATAGGTCACTGCTTGCCTGAGATGTATTTTTTTTTATATTTCGGTGTTTCCATTTGAGCTCCTTATATTTGCTCAAAGCATTTTCCTTTGAATGTACCATCCTTGACAAGGGTCATACACAGAGGTTACAGTGCCACTTAAAAATTTTGAGTATAACGTAGATGACAAAGGTCATTTTCCATGCTTAATCAAGCCCAGTTCTTCAAATATGGGGAAAGTTTTTGAACCTTATTATTGGAGAATATTAAATTCTATTTTAAAAGAAAAACATACAAGAATGATGAACTCAAAAATCTTAAACTGAGATAGAAAGAAAACAAGCAGCTTATGAGAGAGAGACATAAATCCCAAGAGGGGTTAAGTATAGATATGAATATGCAAGTAGCCTGTGCCACAAAGGCGGATTCAATAAATGAGAGAAGGGACAATGGTGAATTCTAGTATATGTTAATAGTATATGCATGTGAAACATGGTAACATAGAAAGACTAAATTTTAAGACTGTCTCTGCTTGACTAAAACTCACCGTTGAATATACACAAAGAGACTTAAGTGATAAACTCTAAATATCTGCAGGGCTAGCCACAATGTGTAAAAAGAAGAGGGATAGAGTTGCAGAGAGAGAGACAGAGAGAGAAAGAGGAAATGGGGGGGTACCTGCTATTGAGGCAGCCTGGGGGTGGGCGGGAAGGGATGGGGTACATTGGTGGTGGAAATGGGGCACTAGTGGAGGGATGGGTGCTGGAATACTGTATTACCAAGAACCAATTATGAACACCTTTGTAATTGTCTCACGGTGGTATAAGAATTTTTTTTATAAAAAGACTGTCTCTGCTCACAGCTAGGTCATCCTTTAGTTGACTGCTCATAGTGGAATGCAGGCATTGAATATATGAGACCTGACTTTAGCCCCTACAAAAACAAATTCTAGAGCCAGAGTAGCAGTACAAGTAAGGACTTATCTTGTGTGTGGCTCACCTGGGTTCAATCCCATGCCCCCATTTGGTCCCCTGCACGCTACCAAGAGTGATGCTTAAGTTGATACAGTTCTCCCATGTTTTCTGAGTTTCTCAAACAACATAAGAGTTGTTATTCAATCATTAGTTCCTCTCTTCAAATCTTGATCATGCTGGGAAAGACGATGTATGGTATAATAGGATGAAGTATGGTGCAGTTTTGTGTGTGTGTGGAGAGAGAGAGAGGAAAAGAGAGAATAAGAGTCAGACAGTGTGGACTAGGTATAGCCTGTTGTGTTAAGTGACAAAGAAATGCTGGGAATTTAAAATCTGTTGCAGGACTCCTAAGGGCCGCTGCATCTGCTCTGGATTGCCTCCTGCAAATAACTTCGTAGATAAGGGGGTAGTCTAAATGTGGCAGTTTATCCGACCATGTATGCTGTACTAGCTGGTATAAATATTCCTCCCATGCTACCACAATCATCGTGGGACTAGCTAGATCTTACCAGCATATTAGCCTGGCCACGTAGGACACCTAAGTAATTAGATCAGAGAGAAATGCTGTCTGCTTCCAAGCAAACAAGCATGGCTCCCTGATATACTCAAAGGCAACTAAAATATAAAACTACAATAAAGTAGAAGAGACTTGTGAAGGCTTGGAGAAATATTTAACTGGCATTAGTATTAGTCTTTGGTACAGAGACATGCCATCTCAGAAACCCCCTTCTCTACCCTATAAAGGCATTCCCAGGCAGATCTTGGCTCAAAACATTAGCATACTAAAGGGCCTAGGTGAGGTGCAGGGAGGGATTACCTAAGGGCATTTGACCCTCCCTGCTTTCCATAACAGTGGGAGGAAGGTCTGAGTGGCAGAGGTATAAAACTAGCCGGTTCCTCTCTCGCGCTTCTTTGTGGGCGCTCTCCCTTTGTGAGCTCACCCTTCTTGGAAGTCTTGTCTTCTTCCCCTTTACAAAGCCTTTACACGTGGTGGCCGCCATCTTGGCCTACACGTGGCTGGGGTTCTAGCCTGGAATTCTAAGCACCGGGCTTTTCCTTTTGCTGATTTGTATGCCTGAACCTGTGATAAGTAAAGCCTTTTAAAACTGCATCGATTCCTGAGTTTTCATCCATTTCGCGCCGGCCGGAGGTAGAAGGGAACTTCGCTTCCCGGCACTGTCGGGGACCCCGCGGCACGCCCCGACAAAAATCAGCAGGTGTAGGGGATTAGGCACCAGTCTCTCTGATGATTTTACCTGACTCTGACATGTCCATCCCTCCTTCTTCCCTTTCTCTCTGTTTCCAGAATGCTGGAGGTTATCTTTTTTTGTATTTTTTGTTACTTTTATATCTGCAAAGACACTTATGTCAAACTTTCAAGATTATTGATAGTAATACACACATATAACATATGCATTCATATGTCTATATCCATAACTGTGTATATATTTGTATCCTATATACGGTAAGGATTATATTCATGCTACAAAAATGGCAGCTGCTGATAGCTTTATAACTCAGGTTTGAAATAAAACTCTTGGCCTGGAAGATGAATTGGTGAAAGCAAAGTTATTCCAATAATTTCATACTTTACATAGTTATTTCTAGTAAAGAACATCAATATCTCACATGAGAAGAATTCAAAAGAGAAGTTTAACAAGTTTGAAAATAACGTGCCATGTGATTGTGCCAGTGAGAGATTTGATTAAGGGCCGATCCCTACTTACAACTTTAACGGTGCAGATTAATTAAAACAGCCTACCAGACTGGAAACTTGCAAACTAAAATCTTAATGTGTCTGTCTGATCCATTTTATTTAGAAGTTCACCTCACTTAAATTTTTAAAAAAAAGCATTTGTTATTGCAAAGGATACTGAAAAAGTTTGTGATATAGTTCTTGACCTCAAGGAATGTGTAGCCTCAGTTGAAAGCAAGATATAGGAGAGGAAGTTAGATATTCCTATAAGATAATGCACACCTCCATTGATGATTGACATACATAAGTACAGATTAGGTCTTCCAAGGAAAAGATCAATGTGTGTTGGAATTATTTGAGAAGCTGAACTAGAAGACACAAAAATTGAGCAGGCTTTAATGTATTTTGAGGTTAAGGAATGGAGGGTAATTTCTGATATCAAACGGTTTGAACTATGGCTTCCTATCACATAGGGATTCATTAAATTATATTTTACTTGTTATATTTTTTCCTCGTGTTTCAGGGTTATTCATATTTAATGCCTGAATTTTAGGCTCCTACATCAAAGGAAGATACTTAAGGCATGTTCTGTTGCCTCAGTGCAGAGCACCGTGTTTAGCAAGTGCCACATAGCTTCTCATTTGTAAAACGCCATGTATTTCCAGAGAACAGTGCTGTGGTAATGTAGAAAAACTCTTTCAGTTCAATTTATCTTCACAGTGAGAACTAAAGTTTAAAACGTCTTAATGAATAAAAACCCATGTGACCACCCAGTCTATTTCTAAGTGCTGTCAGCCTTCCCGCGCCCTCTTCCCATTTACATACCTAATTCATTCCTGGCAGAAACAGATCACTGCGTGATTTCTGCTGGAGGAAAGAAGCAGCAGGTTTTGTAAAATACACGTATGTCTCAAAGGGCTTGCAGTTAAAAATTAATGTTATAAAGAGCTTATTTTATACTTATTCAGACTAAAAATTAAAAATGAATATTGGATATATCAGAAGGGGTCTGCAGAACAATGCCAATAGAAAACTTAAGAACATAATATGTACCTACACTACACAGAAATGGCACGGGGACCAAACAAGCTGAGTAAGCAATCTGTCAAGCCCATAAGCCTTGATTGACTTTCATTTTAAATTCATTTGGTTCTACCCTTTTGTATCTCAGAACTTGACACTCTCTATGCCACAAAACTAAAATTAAATCTCTTTTCTTATTAGAGTATTTTCTTTTCAACATAGCCATTCTTGATACTAAGGCAAAATTGAAGAGAGATTGGAGATAGAAAGTATTTTAATATATAAAACTGGGCTGTATGTTTAAAAATCCCTAACAGATACATCTTAAAGTTTCTTATCTCAGGAAAGAAAATGCACGATAAAGATTTATTAGATTTAATATGATGATCATTGTGAGCACATTCGAATATTGAATTCTTATGTTATACACTTAATGTAATATCTGTCAATTATACCTCAATAATAAAATGGAGAAAAAAATTTAATTTCCTATGTCTCTCATGTGATGTGTATTATTATTCCATTAGACAGCAGTAAACTACATTGAATGAAAATAGTTGAGGACATGTTTTATAACGAAATAGCTTCTGTGTCTTATAAGGAGTCTGTAGCATATATTCTCAGTATGGTTTATTGGATCATAGCCAGGCATATTCACACACACACACACACACACACACGTGCCTTTTTAAATTTTCCATGCAGACAAAATGTAGTTTACTTCCGTTTCCATAATAGAAAAGAAATGAAGATAAATACAAAGCAGTGCTAAGAAGAGTACAGGAGTGGCTTGGAGATTCGGGAGAACTTCTGAAAGACAGGAAGATAATAGGATTCTATTTATATTAGTTTCCTAGGACTGCCTTAACAAATTACCTCACACTTGGTGACCTGCATAAATGAAATGCTTTCTATCACCATTTTGGAAGACAGAGGTCCAAAATGAAGTGTTGGAAGGGCTTGTTCTCACTGAAGTCTCTTGGGAAGACTCTTTCCTCCTCCAGAGTCTGCTGCAAGGCTCTTGACTTATGGCTCCATAACTTTAGTGTCTGCTCCATATCCACATAACCTACTTCCTACATGTGTTTTTGCTCAAACCTCCCTTTCCTTTAGCTTCTCAAGAGACCAGTGACCGGATTTAAGGATCACCCAAAGTTCGGAAGGGTCTCCTCTAGAGATATTTGGCTCTATTTTAATTCCTCTTAATATATATATACATATATATACATATATATGTATATATATGTATATATATTATTTTCAAGTAAGATCACTTCATAGTTTCAGAGAGTTAAGACATAAGCTTAGCTTTTACAAGAGCCCTTTTAACCCATTTCAAAATAGAACAAAGAGATCCACTGCCCACAGTTTGTCAATGAGACAGTGGAAGACGTTTTGAAGGGGGAACAGGAGCTCCATGCTAGAGTGGAGACTCAAGATCTTCCAAGCTCCATTTGAAGGCATGAGCAGAATGCAATGGGAAGTGGGAGAGAAATCAAGAAACAGCAGAACTTCCCGGTGACCAGAAGACTAATCTTGTTCCTTTCCCTCCTTTCTACCCTACAAAAAATACTCTTACCATGGGATTCATTTGTGGCCTTCCAACAGTAGAGACCTAAAACAACACTCCCAATATTATACAGTCTTTACTGAGGAATATTATAGCTTAAAGCTTTAGAGACATTTCAAGGAGCAATGGCCTCAATTTTGCCTATATGAGAGATGGGTGGTTCAATTAAGTCAGGGAACTCGTTTTGGCATTCACGCTAGAACAAGCTCCAATGTTTAGACCTTGTTCTAGCACTACTGTACAAAATATAGTACGGACGGAGATTTAAATAAAATGCAAGTCAAAGAAATCATGACATGATCTTTATTTCCCAAGCCTATTTAGCAAATATCATGTGATATTTTAAATATGAAATTTTCAAAAGAAAGAAGTAGTAATCCATGAGTGGTAGTAATTAGAGCTGCAGGAGAAAGATGAAAGAGGCCTAGGACTCAACCAAAGGCCAGTAAAAGACAGTTGATCCGGAAGCTCCCCAGCTCAGGTTCAAACATGGTTGGAGCCAGCGCAACTGTTGGAGCAGGGTTGGCTGGAAATTCCATTAGTTTGCCCCGACTAGATCTAACCCACAACCGTGAGGTAATCAAGGTGCCATCTCCAGAGTAAAGGCTGTAGGAGTGAGGAAGAAGCTGACACACTTGTGAAAACAAAAAATGTCTGCAGTCTCAATGATAAAAAGCCCCGTTGAGAGGCAGCTCCCAGCAAGGCTGTGACTGGCATGCTCACAGACACTGGGCACCTGCTGGAGCAAGCCTGGTCCAGCTTATCCCCACCTTGCTGATTGGGCTGAGCGAGGCTGGAACCTGGCAAAGCTCACTTGCTCCTGCAATGTCACTCTACCGCCCCCTACCGAAAACATTCAGCGCTATGCTCATTGTCAAGGAGAAAGGCGCCTTAATAATTCCTTCCAGCCATTCCTTATCACAAAGCGGGTATTGAGGAATAAATCTAAAAGTGCAAGGCTATACATGGTCAAATGTAACGGGAGCTAAAGAAATTTTATTAGGAAATAAACACATACTCAAAAATCAGCAACCTACTCGACCCTGGAGTAGCACAATGAGTTCTTTACTAAATGTTGTGCTTGACTCCTTACTTTCTCATGATTAGTGTAATCAGTATGTTAATTAATGCTCAGATAAGGCTCAGGGGGCCCTAAAAACTTTCTAGATCCATTATTTATTTTTCATTGAAAACTTTAAAAATTATAATTCATATCTGAGAAAAATTATGAGTCCTCTTTATTGACCATGATCAGACCAATAACTGTAGACTTTATAGCGACTCGTGTAGAGGAAAATAAAGGCATTCTACTTGAACAAATGCCCCGATAATTGCAATAAAAACCCACCTCCATACACTTACAAATGGCATCATAAAATGTAAGCAATGGGCTAGAGAGCACTATTGGTAAAATTAAATTGGCCACATCAAAGCCAATTAATTATTTTAATATTTTTTATTAAGAGTAAAGTAACTAGAAACATTTAACTGTGCTTTACTGCTTCAAAGAGGACATTATCTGAATACCTAACCCTTCAATGTTGCATTATTTGAAAGAGATACGGCAACAGAAAACTATAATCCCTGTGGTGGAAAAGTTGGCTTTTTGCTCTCACTTTTACTATATTTTACTAATAGATCATTCTAGCTTTCTATTGGATACAAAGTATTAAAACTATGCAATTAAACTTGTCTTAGCAGGCTTTTTTGTCCATATATGTAACCTCATTTTTAACCTCAGTGTATATCTATATCCTCTATCTCTGTCTCTATCTCTATCTCTATCTCTAGCTCTATCTCTATCTCTATCTCTAGCTCTGTCTCTATCTAGACAGCTGCTTTCTGCTCTAGGGACAATTCCTAAGGCTCTGTGGGGGGATCATATGTGATGCTGAAGTCAAATGTGAATCAAATTGTACAGAGATTTTTCTCTCTCTAGCCATTGAAAAGGTAATATATTATTGACTTAACATTTTGAGAAACACTACTGCAAAAAAATGAATGATTTTTTATCATTTTTCATTTTTAAAGGTTGTTAGAGCTTAAATCTTAGAATTCAGAGTAAAGAAGCAAACACGATTTTCCACAAGAAACTTCCTGTTTCTTCCCCTACAGTCCCTATCATATATAATTGAATATGTTTTATGGTACTGTTGCCCAATCCTGACCAATGGACAAAATTGCCACCGCAGTATTTACTTCTGGCAAGGGAATCAAAAGAGTGATATTCAGTAGTGTAGAAGGGCAAAATTTCAACCAGCAAAACGTAATGCCATTAAAAGAGACCAACGAGAAATCTTTAAAAGTCTCTTGACAAATTATTTTGCCTGGGGAAAAGTAGCTTTCTATAGCATAGCATTTTCACCATAGAAATAAAGAGATAATTCTTCTGTTTGGTCATTTTAGAATAAATTTCCATTCTGAATAAAAATCAATATTCACCTAAACATGTTTATCAAAAAGTTCATACGTTTATTTTGATTATATCAATAAGAAATATTGCTTTCCTAGGGACTAGAAAGTAAGGGTTTTCCAGTGATTTTCTCTCCATCCTTTAGAAATATAAGTAGAGGACTGGAGTTATGTAAGTATCTGAGTTTAGAAAATGTCTAATGTCCTGCTGGGAATCTTTGAGACAGCATTTTGTTTGATTCTCCTTTTTGGCAAATGGACAAAACTGGACCCCTCCCAAATAGAAAAAAAAAAACTTTTGCCCCTCCCAGACGGGGCCCCTTGTTTAGTATCTCTGTAACAGCACAAGGAAAGGTTTAGGGCTGGGACTATCTCTGAATCCTTATACTATTGTACAAACATGGTTGAAAGAGCAAGTCCTGAACTGCAAAGAAGCAGAAGCATCACTCATTATCAACTAGGTGCATGGCTGTTGTGCAGTTTTGACTTTTCTCCTAGGGAAAATTGAGACAGAATCTGAACCCAGCGTTTTATGTGACTGTACAAGAAGCTTCAGCACTATAGGTGAAAGTTCTTCACAAGCCAAGAAATGAAACATCAATTGATCACTTGATCACTTGAATCCTGTTATTCATCGATTTGCTCGAGTGGGAGAGGGGAGCCAGTAACATTTCCATTGGACCCTATCACGTGCCAATGTAGCCCAATGGCATCTGGTTAGTTCAGGAATATGAAGAGCCTCAAACTGTTCCTTCAGGGTCTTGACAAGGAAGTCTGATCATCTTGTAGGTGGGCGGCCACGTGATCTTTTGACATCCCGTGGGATCCAGTTGGTAATGACTCTAATCCAGCGGTTGTCTCCAAATCGCATTACATGTCCAGCCCATATGATCTTCAATGCCTTGGCAAATGAGACAGCGTCCCTGATTCTGGAATAGAGACGGAGGTCAGAACTCCAGATTCCTTCTCTCACTTGAGTGAGGCGTTATATTCCAAGCATAGCTCTTTCAATTCCTCTCTGGGAGACCCGAATAGCATTCCCATCCTGCTTTCATAGGGCCCAGGTCACTGAGGCGTATGTTAATGCAGGGAGAAAGGTGGAGTCAAAGAGATGTGCCTGGAGCCGGAGGTTCTTTTGTCCTTTTAGCTATTTTTTCGATGCCTTTGAAGGCATTCCATGCCGCTCTCTTCCTCCCCCTGCGCAGCTCAGGTTTTAGGTCGTTCACATCATGTTGATTTCTTGACCTCGGTACACATAACTGCTGCATTCAGAGATGTTTGTTCCATTGAGAGTGAATGGGGCCTCTGGAACTAGTTCATTCTTCATAAACATTGTTTTCTTTAGATTCAGCTGTAGACCTATCTTTCCACATTCTCAGTCGAAGTCAGCCAGCATTTGTGACACTTGGCTAATGTTTGGTGTTATTAGAATGATGTCATCAGCGAGCGGAGGTGGTGTAGTTATAAACGTTATAAAACATAGTTGGAAACGTTATAAAATATATTAGAAGACTTCACAGATGACAAATTTTGTAAAGTCCTTCTGTGTTGATTTTTTCCTCATAATTTATTAGACTTAATCTCACTTTTTCTGCTCTGTATCTAAGCATGCCATGAGGTTCTTTTGTATTAGCTAATTTAGTTAGGGGCTGGGAATATTGCTCACTAATAGAGCACTTCTCTTGCCAGGTGAGGTCTTGGGTTTGATACCTGGAAACACACACACACACACACACACACAACACAAACATTAATTATGTCCACAAAGGAGAGTATAATTTTAAATGGAAAATAGACAAAATGTCCGCATCATATTATAAAACATAATTTGCCAAAGCTTTCAAGTTTTTTTAATTGTTGTTATTATATGTTACAAAAGAATTATAGAAGAAACAGACGGAGGTCTGCATGCTCAAGGAAATTATTTTTAAAGAAACTCTCACTCAATACATCAAAAAGAAAATCTCATTTCCAATCACAAATGACTTGATCTAAATCACTTTTAAATGTTAATTTGTAATTGATAAGCATCTTAAATTAATTATTTCCTTCCTGTTTGGGTACTATTTTCAAAGTATTCATTTATATTCTTGGAAAAGATAGAAAATAGATGTTTTAAACTGTCTTGACATTGGGGATGCAAACTGCTTTTATGATTTCAACATTTGCTTGCAATATGACAACTCACTTTGATTTTGCCCTTCTGTTTCTATTTTCAAATATTACACACAACTACTAGATAGGACACAATGTCTTTCTTTAAAAACCTATGGTGAGAAGCAACACTTCAGGCAGATATTAACTCACAGCCACAGGAAATAGAGTGGCGGAGGCTTTGTGCGGCTGAAACGGGCTCCAATTTGATAGTGCAAATGAGGACAAGAATGAAATTGGAACTACAGGCTGAAATCTTCTGCATTTGATCATAAAGTATTTATAAAAGGAAAGAACACAATGTAAAAGCCTGTATTATAAAAGAATCCAGGCTTCTGTTAGTTCTGTACCTTATCAGGCCATAATCAAAGTAAACGATATAAATCTATATTCAAAGACTAATGTTTCCTTCATTTTTTTTTCCTTAAAGGGACCATTCCTTATAGGTGACACTGGCATTATGGTTCTATCCCAACATTCAAAACCTTTCTACACTTGCCAAAGAGAATTTAGTTTTTCTTTTCTTTTTTGGCTGGAGGAGGAAGGGTTGGAGTGAGGGTTTGGAAGGGAGGTGGAGGAGGTTGAGTCCGTCCTCTCTCCATGCCAGGACTCCGATGATGTGAGACTTCCTGTCATCCACAACAGCTCCAAGGATGAATAACTGATAGATTTCTGTAGCCCAGATAAAACCTTTCAGAATGGGGCCAAGATCTGGGTTGTTTTATGAATTCTTGTCTGAACAGACATAGGATGCATGAAGAACAAAACTTGAGAAATTCCATCCTGCTGTATCATTAAGGAAGATTCAACTAAAACAAAAAGCAGAGCAGCTAGAATAAAATGTGTAACCTTTGTGAACCTCAATAAGCTCTTTTATAGATGGGCTCAAATCATGGTTGTAGCATATGCTTGCTATTGGAAATTTAGCAAGTTCACGAATCTTTCCGGTCTTATTTCCCATTTCCTTAACTACAAAAAAAGATAAACAGTAGCATCTTATTTGAAGATTTAGGCAGAACTTCACTGTATCACTGTATCACTGCCCTCCGTCATCATCACGATTGGCTCGAGCGGTCACCAGTAACACTCCATATGTCCTGTCTCATGCTAGTAGAGCCCAGGGCACCGCTTGCTCCAGAACATGAAGAGCCCCAATCCATTCCACAGTCGGGAATGAGGTCTATAATTGACTGGTATCTCATAACAAAACCCCGGAGCTCCGCCGCGCTACTCCCCATGTTTTTTTTTAGTGTCAGAACTTAAATAAATAAATGTTTATAAAGTATTTATGTGGAGTTGACATTAAATGCTATTATGTATTTGTTTCTTAATAATGCAGTGCTTAGTACAAAAAAATAATTAGATATTCATTTGAAATTAATAAAATACTGGAAAAATTAATTTGACATTATTAATATTACGTGATAGTCAAATCTTAAAAATTCCTACATAAACTCTGCAGATAACATTGGCATCACTTAAACAATAATAAGCAACCAACAATAACTGCCATAAATTAACATTGAAATTATCCTTTTTATGGTTTTAATTTGGTTTTAATTTAGGCAAAAACTATCCATGGTACCTCTAGCCTCTAGTTGGGAACTTTTAAATAAAAATATCTGCAACTCTTTTGTAGGATTTGCGAAATACTCAACAAATTGCCTGGCATTTTCAATTTCTACTTTAGTAGCTATATGCAAAACATTATGTACAATGATAGCAAATATTAACTGCACTTTGAATATTTCCTTTTCAAATTAAGAGCTTTTAATTTTCTCTCATTATCATTCATTTAAATTAGTTGGACTTCATTAAACCTGTAAGAAAAAAATTGTTGAGCTGAATTGATTCAGAGCAGAGTTGATTCCTTCTGTAACATTAATTAATTCCTTTTGTCATGTAATCTAACATATTCACAGTTTCTACGCCTTAGGACATGGACCCCTGTTTTGGAGAAAAAATGATTCTGTCCATCACATTCGGTAGCTAAAATCATCCTAGACTTCTGCTTAACTGGATCAATATAGCTCCAATTATATGATTAGAACAAAAAGAGTAGAAGAATTCTTTCATCCTCAAAAGCTGGTGTAATATAAAAAATGATGGCTATATTGTCCATGAGTTGAAGCTGAAGCAATGTCTTTAAATGCTTCAAATATGTATATATATATATTGTGTGTGTGTGTGTGTGTGTGTGTGTGTGTATATATATATATATATATATATATATATATATATATATATATATATATCAGCTTTCAAAAAAATTTGTCCTATGGAAGAGTTTTTTAGTCCCTGGAAACAATATTAAAAGTATTGAATTTCAAGTGCAAGAGCAACAGGACAGTGGGTAGGAGCTTGCATTGTGCACCCGATAAGGTCCCCCAAACCACCAGGAGTATTTCCTGAGTGCACAGTCATGAGTAGGCCCTGAGCATTGCTAGCTAGAGCCCCAAACCAAAATAAAATTTATTAAATGTCTTGCAACTTTAAAGTAATGACATTTCCCATTATGTGCAATCATGTAACATGTGTGAAGATACCCTTATCCTATAAAATATCATAAAAAACAGGGTCCGAGAGATAACACAGACGGTAGGGCATTTGCCTTGCAACCAGTGACTTGGGCTCTATCCCCTACATCCCATATGTTCTCCTGAGCATTGCCTGGAGGAATTCTTGAGTGAAGAGCCAGGACTAATTCCTGAGCATTGCAGGTGTGACCCAAAAGGCAAAACAAAATAAAATGAGGAAACAAAGTTTCAAATTTTTATCTCCTTTTATAACAGCTGTTTTTTGTAGATGGTGTCAGGATTTTTTCAAAACATTTCTAAGATACAGTAAATATTAACGATTAAGCATGAAAAATTTCAAAGTGGCATCAAATCTTTGCTGTAGTTTAGTCTTTTGGACAGACAAATATGTGTTACAATTATTCAAAAAATATAAATAATTTAGAAAGTGAAAGTCGGAATTTAACGAATTAAATGGCAGATTATCTCTGATGTCATTATGTCATTTATATATTTCTTTTTTTGGCATCATGATATTTAGTTTCTGCTACTTTGACTTTTCTAGTTGGGAGTTGGAAGACTGAGACTAAATATATCAGCACAATCTCAAAGTAAGTATTAGTTCTTACTTTGAGAAAGATACATTACATGGAGAAAAATACATTTATGGATTTTTATTTACTTTTATCAAAGATGACCAAGCCATAACACCTGAGCCAGACTAGCATATAAACAAAGTAAAAGACAAAATGCACTCAATTACAATTCCATTCTGCCAGTGGTGCCAGACTTTCAAATGCATTAGCATCTTTCAGAGCTCTAATCAATAATTTTGAAACTTGCAACTCTCTTTGGTCCCTTCAAACCCACGGGCCATGATGTAATTATTTGGCAACATCATCATATTTTCAATATTCCTCGGTTCAATATCCTGGTCTATGCTGTATCCTTGGTTGTTTTAGTTCCAGAAAGCCAGAAAGAGATTTAAGAAATTAGAAGGGTCATTCCCTAAAGTGTGTTCCCAATGTCTAGAGCATTTGAATTTTAAGAGGAGATGGTGTCTCTAGAATGAAACTCAACAATTATGCCCATTGGCTTCTATTCCTAATCATCGAGCATCAGTTGTGCCTTAAAACTCGGGTTTTCTTGTGTCAATGTAATTTGAGATGTTTCAGTTGGAGTAAACTCTTCTGGGCTCAGTTCAATAATAATCTAGATTACGTGATACCAATCTTGGTACTCAGGCAGATATCAGTTCCCATTTGTTAGGTTTTAGTTCTATAATTAGTTTGTTTTGAAGTGCTAATTATAAAAATTATAAGTTACTCTGAATAGAAATGAATCTATTTAGTAAAGTACATGATAATGCATTAAAAATTCATTAAGATGTAACTTAAAAACGTAGGGATATTGAGGTCAGTAGACAACAGAGAACAGTCTGGCCTGAGGTAGCTTTAAAGTAAACTTATGCTAAACCTCAAAGAAAAGTTATGTTGTTCGTATAAAAAAAAATTAAATGAAACTCCAATTAATTTTATGGAATTCTAAAAAAAGAAGAAGAATTGAAATTAACCAAAATTATGGCAAATAAATATCAATCTAGACATAGTAAATTGAAATAAAACACATACATATGTGTGTGTGTGTGACTTGACTGTGTGTGTGTTCTTAAAAGTTTTTGCAGCTCTATATTGTAACCAGGATTTCCAATTAACTGATAAACGTCTGGTATCAGTTATTGAGATAGAAAGCCTTTATGAATAGTTATAACCTTTTTTTAATTAGAAATAAATTCACAATGCAATGAGTACATATGCTCCGTATTCCTAAAAAAGGACGTTCATGACACTATCTTTAAGAAGAATGGTGACATTGATGTCTGCCTGGTTATCCTTTATGTATATGTTCTTGGGCAAAGTTTTTTACTCAGAGTCAGTTGCTATTTTAAAAATGGATTTATAAGGTCAATAATGAGGAAACAAAATAAGCCAGAAAATATATAACAACGCCTAGAATGGAGTAGGCACTAACTAAGTGCTTCCATATTTTTAACTGCACTATACAAGGCTGTTTTAGAAAAACATATAATAGAACTCTGGGTCTCTTCTTAAGATTTATTTATCCTCTCATTTGTCTATGAAAATTAATACTTCAAACAAAAACTACTCTAATCTGTGAGCATTCAGTGGATACTGGTGAACACTACATTACTTCATGCTTAAAAAAGAAATTAGTGCGTATCTCTTATGGCTGATTGTTGCTGTTCTTCTTAAATATGAATATTATAATGCCAGGATAACATTCCTTTTATACTTTGATACTGAATACAATGATCCCATTGGTTTGCTTACTATAAGCTTTATCTTATAGTCATCTAAACATTTCTAATTATAATGAGTAAAGACTAGAAAAATTATTTGGATTCAAAACAATTTGGAACTGAATTGTTTTCAAAACAATACTGTTGGTTACACTGCATTAAAAGGTAAACAGAAATCAGGCAAATATCACACTTATTGAATAATAAGTTCTTAGTATCTGAACTTGATAGGCTACAAATAATGACATAGTAAAGTTCTATTTGTATACTTCCAAAATCTGGGGCATTGATGACTAAAATAGGTTTTCTTCTTCTATAGAGGGACACTACAGAGCCTAGTAATCCAGTGAAGGGGTGTCTTGGATATTCATTTATCTGCAAAGAGTGAAAATATTCCTTCTTACGTGACCATCGAACAGCTATTATGTGAAGACATTTTTTCTTTTTTAGTTCACATGTCTAATGTTTTACATTACAACTGATTTTATTTAAAGAAAAATATTCTCCAGAGAATCATTTTCCCTAAATATTTGGTAATAAAATTGAAAAAATTAGAAAATATAGAATCTATTCATAATGCTTGGTCATGTTGTAATATCACTTTTTATTTATTTATTTATTTATTTATTTATTTGTTATTTTTTTTTTTTTGCTTTTTGGGTCACACCCAGCGATGATCAGGTATTACTCCTGGCTCTGCACTCAGGAATCACTCCTGGTGGTGCTCAGAGGACCATATGGGATGCTGGGGATCGAACCCCGGCTGGCATGGGCCGGCCGGGTGCAAGGCAAATCCCCTACCCGCTGGGCTATCGCTCTGGCCCCACTTTTTATTTTTTAAATAATAAGTAGTGTGGTGATTTTTTGTAGTAGAAAATGAGTAAATAAGGGAATACATAAAGAAAATGTTCACTTAAGCCTTTATAACACAAAGGTAAATTTCTAGATGCAAAAGTTTTGCCAAATGAGTAGATAAAAGTATTGTAGAATAGGGAGTGTATAATAACTTTAGAATAAAATTATTGTCTCCAATACTTTCCGTCTCCATGAGAGACCAGCCCAGATGTCGCAGATCGACAAATCATGCTGTCTGTATCCTTGTGACCAGTCAGTTTCTTTGCTTAATTAGTGTAACGTCATGGAGGTTTATCTGGGTCTCTGCAAGTATCAGAGTTTCCTGATTTTGTTGCTGTTTTGATTTTGGGGGTACACCCAGAAGTGCTCAGGGATCACTCCTGGAGGTGCTGGGCAGGTCCATATTTGGTGCCAAAGATTGAACCTGTGTCAGCTGCATTGCAAG
This sequence comes from Cryptotis parvus, assembly GCA_021461705.1. NCBI lineage: Eukaryota > Metazoa > Chordata > Mammalia > Eulipotyphla > Soricidae > Cryptotis > Cryptotis parvus. The sequence continues at coordinate 42,316 of JAJIBD010005381.1, forward strand.
GCATGTATTATCTCTCCAGTCCAGTCTCCTGCTTTTAAAAGTCTTTTGTTTACTTATGTACTTATTTTTAAAATTTTCATCATCCTGCTTTATGATTCCACAACACTGTCAGTGCTAGGGTTTCATGAACACATTCCAGCACCACACCCGCCACCAGGACGTTCCCCTCCACCAAAATCTCAGGGCCTCTCTCTGCGCCTCCCGCCCCTCTGCCCACTTCAACACACCTCTTGCCCCTTACTGCCTTGAGAAGCTGAGTAGGTTCTGTTGCTCATAGCTGCCTTTGAAAGGCTGAAAAATGCTCTGTGAATGCAGACCATTTGATTCTTCCTTTCGTCTGTCGGTGGACACCTGGGCGGGATGTCATGACTAATGCTTGTAAACAGGCATGTGCCCCTCCCCCACCTCTCTTTCTGTCTCTTTTTGCATTTGTGCCATACTCTGTGGTGCTCAGGGCTTACCCTGACTGTGCTTAGAGATCACTCCTGGCACACTCCTGGCAATGCCCAGGGGGACCTTATGCAGTGCCGGGATCAAGCCCAAGAAAGCTATTTGCAAGGTGAGTGCCCTACCTGTCACACGAGTTGTTTGGCCCACCCATATATTTGACACAAGTTTTGTAGACACCAAAGGTGGAGTATTTGTATCAACGTTACTGAAATGTGTAATTCTGCATCAACATTTTTTCTCAGGGTCTTGGGGCTGTTTCTGCCGCTGATGCTCAGTTTGTACTTGCAGCTCAGGCTGGAGATGGGGGAGGGGCACCAGGACTACATCTGCGGGCTCCAGGACATGATCCCAGGGCCCTGTGCTGTGCCACACCCGGTCATGCTTTCATGCTTATTATTATTATTCAAAGAGAGATCGACTTCCGGTATGTTGATCCAGAGACTCACAGATCTTGGGCTGAGCTACTACTGGTTCTCCCTGTGCCCAGCCACTCACAAGGCACCCAGGAGGGATGGCGGGTTCTAGCCCTGGCCCACCACCCAAGCAGAACCTTGCAACAAGCCATATGACCCCACACTCAATGAGGGCCTCCATTTTCCACATCCAGACTTCCCCTTCGTCAGAACTCCACCCAGCAGACCAGCCTATCACAGCCCGGCAAGCCGCCATGGTTCAAAAAATAAATGCTGGATTTAGAGATGACTACAAGAGTATGCTACCCGCACGACAGAGCCTGGCAAGCTACCTGTGTTGTATTCGATATGCCAAATACCAGAAATACCAGTAACAATTTTAGACCTCATTCCCATGATCTGACAGAATGGTTTGAGCCTCTTTATGTTCCTGGAGCAAGCAGATGCCCTTGGGCTCTACTAGCATGAAACAGGACATATGGAGATGTTACTGGTGCCCGCTGGAGCCAATCGATGATGAACGGGAATATGGTGATACAGTGATACAGTGAAAAAGTATTGTAGAATAAGTTGTGTATAATAACTGCAGAATAAAATGGTAGTCAGAGAAATGCTTATATCCTGTGACCACAATTGTATCTTTTTGTCACAATCAATAAAATATAGGAAAGACTTGCAAGAATCCAGGGAACCCCTGCACCATGAGGGCCACCATTTTCCACATCCGGACTCCCCTCTCATCAGAACTCCACCCAGCAGAAGAGCTGATCAAAGCCTGGCTCATCAGAGACCGACCCTACAGCAGTCTTTTTCAAGTCCAGCCCAGGTATGCTAATCCAGAGACTCACATACATGGGGCAGAGCTGCTATCGGCTCTCCCAGTGCCCAGCTGATCATGACACACCCGGGAGGGGAGGCGGCTTCCAGTCCTGGCCCTCCACCCCAGCAGAACCTTGCAAGAAGCCAGAAAAAACCCCACACCACGAGGGCTGCCATTTTCCACATCCAGACTCCCCACTCATCAGAGCTCCACCCAGCAGAACAGCTGATCACAAAGCTGGCTCGTGGCTGCTCAGTTCATCCATAAATGCTCGAGATTAGAGGTGACTACAAGAGTATCCTACCCACATGCAGAGCTTGGCAAGCTACCTGTATCATTTTTGATATGCCAAATACCAGTAACAATTATAGACCTCATTCCCATGACCTGATGGAATGGTTTGAGGCTCTTTATGTTCCTGGAGCAAGCAGGTGTCCTTGGGCTACACTAGCATGTGACAGGACATATGGAGATGTTACTGGTGCCCACTCAAGAAAATCGATTATCAACGGGAACACAAGTGATCATTATTATTATAAAGAACACTATCTTATTTATGACTTCTTATTTAAACCTAATTTTAACCAGATTGATATGTAAAATATGATTTTACAATATGCCCCTTTTTTGCATTGGATATCACAGACTTATAATGTTGTATTTGACATGCCAAATGCCATAACAATTATATTAGGTCATTCCCATGACCCTAATATAATGATTTAGCTCTTTATGTTCCGGCAAGCCGGCCCTGCTCTACTGGCTGAGACAGGACTATGGAGATATACGCCCGCTCAGCAAATGTTAACGGAAGATCGGCGTCGGATAATGTTAATTAGCATTGGTTTTAACAAGCATGATTTCTTTGCACAGGCCATAGGTATTACATTAATCATGTCGTTTAATATAAAATGAACTTTATTGAAGTTAAAGTTAAGCAGAAAACTCTAGGTAGGTAAAAGTGATACATTCAAACAGAAGAATAATGTTTGCTAGCTCCTTTTCTCTTTAGTAATCTGTTATTTTTATATAAAGAAAATGCAAATAACCAATCTTGAGTAGAAAAGTTAAAAGTAGCATTTATTGGAAGATAGACATATTTATGAACAGTGTTTGTCTTATCAGAGTCCCTTTTATTTTAGATAAGAAATTACATGACTACATTAATCCAAAAATGTCAAGTTACACTGGCTACCGTAACAGTGAAGTTCAAAAAGGAATATAAATTAAACTTTGAAGAATGTCTGCTAGTAGTAATGGCTGAGTGACAGGATTTCATAGGTTTCATCCATGGAAAATGACATAGGTTCCTTTACACTGGGGAACTGTATCAAAATGAAAACAGTTAATGATCTTGAATGGGAACAATGTTCTCATATTGAAGATGAATCAAAATTACTTCCCATTGTTAAAGAGATCAGAGAAGTGACTCAAGGGTAGAGCTTTTCCCCAGGTTCCATCCTGACACTACATGGTCTCCAATACAACCAGGAGAAGTCCCTTTGAACACCACTGATTTTGCCCAACTACAAATGCAACACAATACACACACACACACACACACACTTGAGAGGGAAAAAGAAGACAAGAGGGATAGAGAAAAGAGAGAATAGAAAGGAAAACGAGTTGCCATTGATATAGGTGTAGTAGTCTCTTCCTTCTGTTTTTGGATGTCAAAATTGTCTAATCACCAGGAAGAACTTCAAAGCACTTCGATTGTATGCCCTGTAATGTATTGGGGCAACACAAAGCATATCCCAGGACTGATTCCTGTCTCTGTACTCAGGGATAAATCCTATAGGTACTCAGAGGAGCATATGTGGTGCTAGGATTAAATTTTGGTGCTGCAGTATGCAAGCTAAATACCGTAATCCCAGGAGTGACTCTCCATTTGAGAACTGCAAAGTCTGAGATATGCAGATGTCTTGAATATAGAAACTTCTCTGAACAGAAGATAGAGAAGATGATTGTCTCCTAGATGCTTTTGGCTCCTATTTCACATTCAAAATAGAAATTGGGTGAGTTGGTGGAGATGAGTGGAACCAGACCCCAGAGGACATATTGGGAGAGGTTGGGAATAAGTATAGCCAACTTCCTGTCGTGAGGTCAGCATATTGAGGGAATGCTGCGGGAAGGCAGTAAGTGAGCCTGGGAGAGAGTTAGCAGGAGTAAACGCCAAACTCCTGGGAGAGTGTTTCCAGAATCTGAGGAGCCATAACAGCAGGGAAGCTACTGAATAGATCAAGAGAATGTTCATGCATATTGTTGCCTTAGGTGTTTGGATTTTATTTTTGTGTGGTCTTACAAGCTAGATAAAATTACATGATTTCTGAATTTGCACAAAAAATGGTTTTAAATTTTGAGTGCAGCAGGAAATAAAACCAGTGGGTCTCTAAAATCAATGCTTTATAATGCCATGAAGAATCAGACATCACACAAATTAAGATACTTTTCAAAGGAGTTATCTGTCTAGCACTAAGGTCAATGTCATCCATCCATAACGTGTTTCTCTCCTTTCTAATTGTCCCCCAAAAACATCTCCTCCTAGGCTCAAACTCAACGGCAGAGACAAATTTCTAAGAACTTATAGAAGTCTCTGCCCTCTCACTACAGAAAATCTGAGGCTTCTCTTTATCTGAACCTTCTCTTTTCTTCTAAAGAATTTCTTTCATATAACAGAACATACAACAGTATTTTTAATAAAAAATCTTTAGTGAAACAGTGAAACATTTGCCTAAGATTAATAACAATATGCAGCTACCCTACTGTAAAGAAATGTAAGAACTTTTCTTGTGCTAATCATGGAGACTTTTGATTTGTATTTAGTGTCTTCCAGATGCTCTTCAAATTGCATCCAATAGGTAAAATCATTCAACCTTCACATCCTCTCCACGAGATATGCTCTGCTCGGGCCATTCTCAATTTGCATAGAAAAGAAACAGAAGCATTTACGTGGTCGCCTTGGTGAATGAGAGGGCCGGGTCCCGGCACTAGAGCCCACTGCTCAGCTCTCACCACATATCCCTTCTTGACTTAATTAACGAAAGAGCTGAGGAAAGTTCCCACTTGCTCTTTTTTCATATTTACATGACTGTCCCCTGTATAAAGAAAAAAAATAGCAACTCTACTAGTTTGGTCTAGAATTACATGCAACATAAAATATTGGAAAGATTTCAATTGCTCTAAGTGGGTTTATTAGCCCCCATCTATTACACGGCTACTTTACTGGATAAAGGTGTTACTGTGACTCATACAATGAATAAGAGCCTAAGGTCATGACTTCAAAGCATTACTTTTTCCAATATTGTGACTCCAATTATGAAAGATTTGAGTATATAAGTTAATATCTTAAATATACTTTAGGTATTTTTGATTATCTTTTGGCCTTGTAGGAATTATTAACTCCAATGTCCTTTATGGCACAGCTCTATAGAATCTCAATGCAGTTTGTTCCTTTCCTATTGAACATAATCACAAGGCAAGCTGGCAAGTTAGCTTACATATTCATGAGCCAATATTCATAAATTTTACTTTTTTTGAATATTCACTATGATGGTTTTATTGCCTTATGCTCTGGTTAATTATGGTATATGCTAGGAGCAAAGGAGTCATTCTAATTTTCCAAAGAGTTTTGAAACAGTGGGAAAGTAAGTTTGATTACTCTTCCTAACTTCACACCTTCCGCACTGACTTCTCTTCTGAGTGACGGCCACCCAGACATCAGTCAATAATTGCTGACAAGTGACTCTCATTGTCTGGATTTTAGTATGCAATTCAGAAATGGGTCTGAAAATATGTGAGGAACTAGAAAGTTACTCTCTCTTCCATATAAAGGGGTTTGCATTTTATTTTAAGACAACAAAATTATAAACATGGGAAAAAATCTGAATTGCTTTCTATAAAGTTTACTTGTGTTCGTTTGGTCATGCCAAACTGACTGCCTTGCTAACAGACCAGCATTTTACCCAATGTACTATCTCTAAGGCCCTATATATCTCTTCACCTTTTAAACTAGAAAATAAAAATAGGGGCTGGAGTGATAGTCCAGAAGGCAGGGCGTTTGCCTTGCACACAGCTGACCCAGGTTGGATCCCGGCATCCCATATGGTCCCCTGAACACCGCCAAGACTAATTCCTGAGCAAAGAGCCAGGAGTAACCCCTGAGCATAGCGGGTGTGACCCAAAAAGGAAAACCAAATAATAATAACAATAATAATAATAATAATGTGGTGTTTCCTCTTTAGCTTCTTGCTAAATTATCTATGCCCATTTAAAAATGAAAAGAAAATCAAACTAACACCAAGAAGGCAGAAAATCTACATGTCTGAATCTGCAATAATTTCCACCCATATGACTTGTGCTGGATGGAAATGATTGGTAATTTTATTTTGTCATTTGTCATTGCCCTGCCATCCAGTGTGGGAGGTGCTAAATTAGAAGAGTATCAAACTTTTAGTATCAATAATTCTAAACCAAACTATCAGTTGCCAGAGTCATATAAATATGAGCATATAAATAGGATCATAAAAATGATGATGCGTCACACAACCTTACAGGGCAGGAACCCTTCTACTCTCTCATACCATTCTCCTTCTTACATGATCCAGCATGTGTGTTAGAACACACCTAAGCAAACATTCCTACATTCCATTAGAGCAGTCATATCCCACTTGCGCATTTCTTTCTCAACTTTCTACTCTCCCCATTAGTTTAGGCTTTTTAAGAGATGGCAATGAAAAGCTCATTTTCTCTATTATTTATCAGACACCTTAACACTCACTTTCATTACACAACACTTTATCCTGCATATTCAAAATACTATTTGATGGCTATGTGACCATTTTAGACCATAGAACAATAGAAGTAAACAATTTAAAATTAAGGAAAAAATCAAGTAACTGCAACAAAATATTGGTGCATATGTAATACCTCTCTGAGTGTGACTATATATAATGCTATGAATAGAGCCAAGGGGCACCACAATAAAGGCAAGTGACCAAACCCATATACTATTTTTTCAGTCCCCATTTGGCCTATTTTTGTCACTTTTAAAAGTGAACACTTTAAAAGCCTATTTTGAAAATTTTTATACTTCACTGATTTTTTGTGATTTTTAAATCTTAATAATGCTGGATTATTTTCTTATTTTTTTCTACTTTCCTGTTGAAATCTATATTTGTCCAATGAGCAATGAAAGGGAATACATTAAAATTGAAATGAGGTATAATTAGCTTGTTCATGACTAATTTTTACTATTAGCTTTTTTTTATTGGTTATTAGAATAAGTATGCATGACACTGTAAGCAAAAGAAGCATCATTTTTAAAGATATAATTCACAGGCCAGAATATAGTACAGCAGGTAGGGCACTTGTCTAATCCCTGAGACCCTGAATAGTCACTCAAGCCATACTCACTAGGAGTGATTGCTGAGCACAGAGCCAGAAGCCCAAAGAAAGTTATATCCCCAAACAAAATTATATATGATTATACTATATAAACATTATTCAAATATATATTATATAAATATATATTTATGCAATTCATATGATATACAGAGGAAGCTTTATTGGTAATAGAGTTTATAGTAGAATATTTTAATTTATAAATAAATTCCAAAGCCTTTTATGCTGATATCGTTTATGCATCTATAAAAGTATAATTATACAAATTTTCATATTAAATATATATAAAATATGTCATCTTATTCTGTCCAAAATTCGACTCTGACTATGAGAAAATTTAATATTTTATATCATTGAATATATGCATACATGAATTATAACCTAAAAGGGGGAACAAATGTACTGTGAAACAATTGGATGTATAGTGAAAAATTTCATGTACTTTTAAAGCTATTGATGTTCAGAAAAACATAACTGAAACATGCAATGTTATCATGCAATGTAACTTAAATTTGGTAATAATACTGATAGTATTAAAATCTAGAGATTTACTTTCAAAACTTTATAAGAACTATAACTATGATAAGAATCAATATAGAATTCAATATCATCACTATAAAAATTGAGCCTGTAAATAAAAAATATAAAAGGAATAAACCTTACTAAGAAATGGAATAGATATTTAAAACTCCATAAATAATTTTTATGAATTCTGGAGAGCTGAGTTGGACTTATGCGGTAGCGCAAATAAATTATTGTGTTTTTTAAAGTTCAAGGAATGAGATAATGTGAAAGGCAGGCATTCAAGCTCCTGGGATATGGTCAGATAAGTGAGAACAGTATTTCTTAGGGAAGTTAATGGATGCTCTGGCTTGAATATGTGATCTTTCTGGCAGATGGTTTCTTCATCTTTAGTCTGGATCCATTTCTGACATCTGTTTTTAATGTTCCCTTACTTCTGACCCTCATTCACAAACATGTATGACTTTAGGAGAGAAATGTTTGGGACACTACTATATAATTTTCTGAAAGCCAAAACTTTACACCTATTTCTATAATACTATTCATCTGTCATAGGGCTACTTCTAAGTAATCCTCTTGAAGCAAGAGGGATGAATGATCTTAAACCTAATGGTGTTCCATTACAATAGCAACACTAAAATTTTAGGTCATTGATGCAATCAAATTAAGTCAGGGCTGCTTAAAATGTAAGATGGAGAGCATTGCCAGAAACACGCTGGATTCATTTCATACTTGGTCTTGAATTTATTGTTCGTCCTTTCATATTCAGAAGCCTCTGCTGTTGCCAATTTTGTCGTGAACCCCACATTCATTTATGCAGCGCTATGTGAGGCCAGGACCCACAGTCTTAGTTAGATAAGAAATAATGAGGACTCATTCATGATTAGGTGGCAGAATCGAAATTAGTCTTAAGACAAGATAAACATTGACTGGTATAGCAATAGGTTAGAGATCGCTGGCATAAACTGAGCTAATGTCAGTGATCTCTAACAGGTGGAAATCTTGTTGGGCAAAGTTTTGTGAACATTTTATTTATTTTTAATGATCATACAATTGCAGAAATAAATGATGAAAGCTAAAATGATGTGATAATTTGTGTAATATACTTCTATTGCCCAAGGGAATGTGGGTGGGGGGGGGTGTCTAGTAGTTCCTTGGCTATACAATCTGGACATCAGGTGAATATGATAGGCTAGAAATACCAACCCAGTATTAATAAATGCAGTTATAAATGCCTTAGGGATAAATTAGCTCAGAATGGAGAATAGAATGAGAAGAAATATAGACTAGTTCATAATCTTAAGATATAAAAGAGAAATCTTTGAAGATCATATAAAGGTTTCAAAGTAGAAAGAATAAGAGGTTGTCATGGAAACCTAGGATTTATCAAAGAAAAGAGTATGGTCAACAATGTTGAAAGTTTTAAGCAGGTCAAGGTATTAAATAACGAAAATGAATGCTTGGACTAAGACTCCTAGAAGACATAAATAATATGGTCAGAAATCTAATGAGTGTATAAGTAGAGAATTAATCACTGGGTTGTGCAATCCATATTAACAAAATAAAATTATTTCACAGATTGGTTCTGAACTGAACCTTTTACTATTTAAGACTTCTTCAGAAATTCTGAAGATGATGTTATGATAGTATAAATTTACTATTGGTTAAGCCTTTAAGCTATTTTTTCCATATATCACTCTCACAAAACTAATTCTTTTCTTGCTCTTTAAATATCATCCGTAACTTTAGTGTTGAAAGTGTGAAAATGTAGGTACCAGATATTACCACAGATTAATTTCTTCATTCTGATGCCCCATATACATACTCTCAATGTAAGGGCTATCTCTTTTTTCTATTGATATCACATGATTCAGTCAGGGACAATATTTCTAATTGCAAAGGTTGAGACAGAATTGTTTGATGGGTGTTATTTTTTCTGTTAATATATAAACTTGTTTTTATTTATTCTCAAGATAGTTGGTGGGATAGTATTTGCACAGATTTCTGAAAGTTTCAAAAAACTATATTGTATCAGAACACTATTGCATGAGCTAAAGAGTTTTCCTTGCTCACGGTAGGTAAGTTTAATCGCAACAACTCATATGGTACGCTGAGCAGCAACAGCAGTAATCCTTGAGACAGAGCCAGGAGTTAGCCCTGAGAACTACAGATTGAGTTTACAAACCCACACCACCATCCCCAACACTCAAATTGACTGTAGTAAAGAAGTTTGGTAAATAACTGTATTTATTTTTTTCAGAAAGTTTTAGTATATATCAACTTAGAAAAACCTCTGAGAAACCCGGAAACATCACATATTTTAAGTGAACGTATTTTCAGTTTAGAATACTAGCAAATAACAAACCCACTGAGTACCTGAAATGCGTCGTAGTTTGTCCTTCAGCAAAGTTCTCAAGACATTTATTTGACTTTATTCTCTCTCACCAACTGCTCTACATGTGATTAATTCTGCATTTCCATGGAGAGTTTCCTGATTTTTTTTGCTTTGTTCTTCTCACGTTATTCTTGTGCAGGCAGCCTGTATTCTTACACCTCTTACCTCCTGCTGTTTCTCAATACTGAAAGAGTTTAACATCTAGACTTCATTTCAAGCTCCCTTAGGTTTTGCCTCAGCGAAGACATTTTCATGCTCTGCCATGTTAAATCTAAATCAAACTGCTTGCTTCTTTACGTTTTTATTAAGTCTTTGACTTAAGGTTGGTCTATCTTCTAATTGAGGTTGTATATCTATGTTCAACTAAATTACAATTTTGTTCTTGTGTAGTAAATTATTTAGGAGAAATATTTTTTGGTTGCTATGCCCCTAAAGTTTTGTTATTCAGATGTTTTTGGTGTTTTTTTTTTAAGTTTCCAGCTAGTCTAAGGAGTTTTAAATTAAAGAAATTTAGGAAAGTATTTGAAACCTTAATTTATTTCTTTATCTTTTGTGTTTTTGGCTAGCAGTCTTTATAAGTATTAATTAGCAATTTTCATAGCATCAGTAAGAAAGGGTCAAAACATTCTGAATTATATATTGCACACACAATTCTTGATGATTTTATTCATAATCAGATTTTTTTTTATTAATTTAAGATTGTAGAGATACTAAGTTTAATATTTAGATTTGACTATACTTCCTGATAGTCTGGTCCTGAAGACATAAAATTTAATGTGGCTAATAATATCAGTTAAAATTGAATCCAAAGTTCAATTTTAGTTTTATTATCTAGATATTTAATATTCAGCATTACCATTGTAGAATTTGGTGTGACTCCAAAACTCCCTTCGCCCAAAAAGCTACTAATATCATTATCAATTCATTTTTTTATGTTGAATAAATAGAAATTTCAGATTTACAGTGTATGGAAGCAATTAGTACCTTTTGCATTGAATTTGACATTATAAATTATGTCATAGAAAATTAAATGTTGCTCCACCAAATACAGACATGTAAAATGTCAGGGCTGAGACATTGTACAGTGCATAAAGCACATGCTTTGCATCTGGCTAGCTTAGGGTCCATCTAGGGCACCAGGTACAATTTCCCTGTATTACTCAGAGTGAACACGGGGTGCAGAGTCAGATATAAGCACTGAGCACCAGTCAGGGGTGGTCCCCAAATCATTTTCATCAATTCTATATTCTAACTAGGGGGAAAACAAACATAGACCTCCTTCTGATGTCTCCTCACCAGGTCTCTAATTTTTTCTATCAAAAATTTTTCTTATTTAGAAAAGGCATTATATTTTTAATAATTTAAAATCAGAAAATCAAAATTTATGAAAAAGGTATTTGAGAATTTCCAAAGGAAGAACAGATTTAGGTTTTGGCAATAAATTGTGCAATGCGTTCTTGTTTATTGTGATTGTGTTGGAGCAGGCTTTGTAGAAACTGGACAGCCAAGCTCTGTATGTGCCAAAACATAGAGAAAGTCCATATGAACATAGTCATTTTAGTGCCAGAAAGTGGCTGAAAGATGATGAAAAATATTAACTTTAGATTGATTTGGCCTTAGGTCTAAGTCTTTTAATAGAGCTAAAGTGTGGCTTCAATTCATAGAAGAAACAGTTTAGGAATAGATAAACTCTGAATTTGCTTGCATGAAATTATTCATTTAAGCTTTTAAATGCTTAAAAAGCTTTTAAACAGAATTTCAGGAAAAAAAATGATTTATAACGAAGATCATCAGGAAAATAAAGATTACTTTTATTTCAGTCTTTTGAACTTTATTAAGATTCATGCTGCAAAGTTATGTTTATTATTTTTATTGACCTTATGTGTTAAATGGCAAATAAGTATAATAAACATCACTTTGTAGTATGGATCTTAGTAAACTTGATAATTTAGGGAAGTCCCTATAGCCAACCAATTGATTAATTATTTGGCAATGGAATATCTTTTTTGTTCAAATTGACAAAAATAGATAGAACAAGATAAAACAGTGCCTACCAGAGATGCTCATTGTCTATTTAAATCCTTATACAGAAATTTCATGTACTGTAATAATGACTCTTTTAATAATTACATTACTGAGTACTCTCCCCTATAACTTTCACAACTTTTTTTACTTGAAGAGTAAATTCCACGTTGATACTGAAAGAAGGCAGCAACTTCCTCCCCCAACCAGGGCAGGCCTACTCATGGAAAAGTACCATTTTAGGGCCCAAATAACCCTTTCTTCCTGTATCTGCAACAGAAGGCCCAGAACAAATTCATGTTTGCTGACTCTCATCCTAGCAGAGGTCGTGAGACCCCTCATGTTTGCTGACTCTCACCCTGGCAGAGGTTGTGAGACCCCTCATGTTTGCTGACTCTCACCCTGGCAGAGGTCGTGAGGCCCCTCACCCACCTTCTGTTATCTGGTTACTTGACGTGCAATCCCACACTTATGCCTAGTCTCACAAAATATAGAAAAAACTATTAAGCATGGCCGGGTGGTATGTAATGGTGACTTATTGCAAAGTGATTGGCTGCCTGCTAGCAGATCTTAATGTAATGCTTTAAATCTATTGGATGGTTATGTGAGGGCTTTTCTATAGTGGTGGGAACTTTCTTTTAAAAGACCCCCATTAAAAGGGCACGGGGCTCTTAGCCACTGACCGCTTGGGGTCACGCTATGAGCCTGAGTATACTCTTATTAATAAAACCCTTGCTTTTGCATAGGACTTGGTCTCTCAGAGTCATTTCTTGGAGGTGCGGCTCCGTGGCTCCCTCTCACCCATCAACTGGGAGTCCAACCCTTACAATACAGTGCAAAAAAATCAAGACATAGAATTCTTAGAAAAGTTATGGAAATTTTTGGTACTTTCCATTATTATGCATGAGAGAATAGATAAGCAAAATAAGGATAGATTTAAAATGTTTTTTGAGAAAGTTGTACTTGGTTACTGTTTTTATAGAAAAATTAATGTGTACTTGCCTTAAAACATGTTTTTAAAAAATATCAGTAAGCACTATTTTGTAATTATTAGAAATTATAAGCACCTACCTGTGAATTTGGTGATAAAGAAGAAAAATGAATAAAGTAATTTTGGCCAGTTTTAAAAGAAGTACTTTTATGTAGCTCTGCTAAAATCTATTTGCATATCACTGCTGAAAATGAATATATTAGTATAACCATATACTCCTGTAATTTTTTTTGTATAGAGAAATTATCCATTCCAGTTCACCACTTAAGTGACTTTGGTAACTTTAACTTTGTAGTTCTAACTTGACGTATTTTATTTATTTTATAGATATGATCTTTTTTTTCTTTTTTGGGTCACACCTGGTGATGCTCAGGGGTTACTCCTGGCTCTGCACGCAGGAATTACTCCTGGGATGCTTGGGGACCATATGGGATGCTGGGAATCAAACCGGGTTGGCAGTATAGTATGCAAGGCAAACGCCCTATCTACTGGAGGGTTGCTCCAGCCCTAGATCTGATCTTCTTTGAAAACTGTATTTCCAACTCAACCCATTTGCACCTTCTATTTTGTTAGCCATATTTATGTCTTTGCCCAAACATGAGCATTTTTAAGTCAGAAATAAATGAAAGATATATATGTGTGTTTGTATCTATCTATCTATCTATCTATCTATCTATCTATCTATCTATCTATCTATCTATCTATCTATCTATCTATCTATCTATCTATCTATCTACACACACACATGAATATATATGTATACATGTATATATCTTTGTGTGTTCCCAACGAATGGAGACATTACTGGTGCCCACTCAAGCAAATCAATGAACAACAGGGAAGACAAGTGACAAATGACAATATGTTTGTGTGTATATATATATGTATATGTATATATACATATTTGTATATATCGCACAAATATATATATGTATGTATATATATTTATGTTATAGGTTTGGAGTTTTTTTTCAGAAAAGTCACTTCATATTACCAACAAAAGTTTACAAATAGAATATAATGATTTTCCCAGTGTGTTTTATGCCCTTTAGCTTGAGGCAGGTTTAAATGCTAAATTGCTCTATTGATTATAGAGAGGAACAGACGCTCAAAGGTTGGCTGTCTGGGGTTAGCCTATCAGGGCTTGATTAATTTATCCAGTCTGAGGTTGGCAAGTTCACACCACGCAAGCACAGAAATTCCTTCAAATGCTACTGTTTTACTCCTGACAGCTCATTTTGAGTTTCCCTGCAGACATCGAGGAGTCACTGAAGGAGACCTCTTTCCTTCATCTTCTGCTTCTAGTGACTGAAACGGCAGAGAATAAAACCGTGAAAATATCCCAAGTATCAGCATAGACTTCAACTTATCATCAGGTCACTAGCCAATAGCAGAAAGTTTGAGCTTATGTCAATCAAATGTAAACCCTTTCCTTAGAGTTAAATTTCCCTCCACAGATACTCCTGACTGATTTCACTTGAAATTGCACCCCTAGACTCTTACCATTCCCGACTGCTCTCTAAAGTTTTGGGCTTCCCTTCTTCCTTCTCAGGCTTTAGGAAGATTACCTTGTAAACAGCCCACTTCTGGGTCCTGCCCTTAGGGCCTTAAGGTGGGGAAGAGCCAGGCACCAAGATAACTGCATAGTACCCAAGAAATTCTTGCCCTAAGGCTATAGAGGTCACCTTTTGGAAACAGGAACCAAGACTTGATGAAACCCATTAACCTTCAGTGGATCTTGAGAAAGCAGATCAACATTTCTCTGTCCAGCTCTTGATTGGGTTACATTTCATGACAGAAGATCCAGCATGAACAGAGGTCAAGAAAAGGAGATTTTCGAAGAGACCACTCCCAAAGTCTACTCCCCTTGGCAATGACCCTAGCAAGACTTTAACCTAGGCTGAAGCCCCAGGTGGGAGTAGCTTGGGAAGAAATCTGTGAAAGCCGACCTTACCATGTGCTGCATTGTTGGAGGACAGGTTTAGCTATTCTGGGAGTTTTGTTGTTTTGCCCACTCCCAGCTTAATCTACTTAAGTCAAGGTTCATTCTAATGAGATCTCTCTTCTATGTAAACACTGCTAGAGGGTGTGGCAGTTACAGAAGTCATCTTGATTGAATAACTTCTGACTTATACATCTACAAAGACTTCTATGTTTTCTAGATTGGGCACAGCTCCTCTTTATACCCACTGCACCCAACGTGGGACAGTTAGAATTTACCAGGAGACTACTACCCTGGCTATGCTGAGACTATAGGAAGACTATAGGAAGGATCATACTAGTTTGCTCTAAGCAGGTGAGTGTGACCCTTTCAGTACACAAGAACAAGATACTCAGAATCACCCTGGTGCAGATAATAATAAGAAGGACCTTGTGGGTACCATCTAGATTACATGAAGCTCATGAAGTTAAGATGTATTACTTTATATCAGCCCTCTCTCTCTCTCCAGTGTTTTACATAAGAGATAATCTCGGGATTAGTCCTTGCAGTTATATTGCAGTTATATTGCAGTTATATTGCAGTTATATTGCAGGTATAAACCTTTGTTTATACCTGCAATAGGGTGTGGCACTACACTCTGTTTAGAGTTCTTTGTTGACATGCCCCCCCCCGATTGGATTACTTTGGTGTACATAAGGGGCTGACTTGAGGACCCTTCACTTTTACCTTTTGAGCCTTTTTAGCTTTTGGCTTTTGGCTCCTTTTGCCTTTTGGTTCCTCAGCCTTCAGCTTTTGACTCCTGAGGCTTTTTGGCTTTTGGCTTTTGGCCTTTTGCTCTTTGGCCTTTTTGCTCCTTCTGGGTAGGACTGATCTCAGGTGAGATCCTCTCTCTTTGGTGGGAGACTTTAGGCTCTTTTTATGGTCTAAGTTTAGAACAGAGCTAGAGTTTGTTCATTATATTGGAGTGCTGTGGAAGAGCTTTGTACTATTAAAAGCCATTTTTGGAACTGCACCGGACTCGTGAGTTTTCATCTGTTCTCCCAGCGTCCTCGGAGGTAGAAGAGAACCCCTGTCCCGACACTGTCGGGGACCCTGGCAGCATTCCCTGACACTGCCTGAGCCCATGTACTGCTTGTGCCCGCCCGAGCACATATGTAGCCCGCATCTCCCCTCTTGAGTTGTGCACGCTCTCTCTCTCTCTCACTTTCCCTCCTTCCCTAAAACCTTCATAATAAAATCTGTTTTATTTCACTGTTCATCTACTGTCGGGGAACGCCGCCGGGGTTCCCGACAGTGTCGGGACAGAGATTCTCTTCTACCTCTGAGGATGCCGGGAGAGCGGATGAAAACTCACGAGTCTGGTGCAGTTCCAAAAAGGCCTTTAATAATAAAAAGCTCTTCCACAGCACTCCAATATAATGAACAAACGTTAGCTCTGGTCTGAATTTAGACCATACAAAAGAGCCTAAGTCTCCCACCAAAGAGAGAGGGGATCTCACCCGAGCTGAGTCCTACCCAGAAGAAGGAGCAAAAAGCCAAAGAGCAAAAAGCCAAAAGCCAAAAAGCAAAAGGCCGAGGAGCCAAAAAACCAAAAGCTAAAAGGCCCAAAAGGTAAAAGTGAAGCATGAAGGGGCCTCAAGTCAGCCCCTTATATACACAAAAGTAATCCGATTTGTGACAGGGAGGGTCATGTCAACAAAAGAACCCTAAACAGTGTAGTGCCACACCCTATTGCAGGTATAAACAAAGGTTATGCCAAGGTCTAATCCTTTCTACCAAGATTATCTCTTATGTAAAACACTGGAGAGAGAGAGAGAGGGCTGATATAAAGTAATACATCTTAACTTCATGAGCTTCATGTAATCTAGATGGTACCCACAAGGTCCTTCTCATTATTATCTGCACCAGGGTGATTCTGAGTATCTTGTTCTCCTGTACTGAAAGGGTCACACTCACCTGCTTAGAGCAAACTAGTATGATCCTTCCTATAGTCTTCTTATAGTGTCAGCGTAGCCAGGGTGATAGTCTCCTGGTAAATTCTAACTGTCCCACGCTGGGTGCAGTGGGTATAAAGAGGAGCTGTGCCCGATCTAGAAAACATAGAAGTCTTAGTAGATGTATAAGTCAGAAGTTATTCAATCAAGGTGATTTCTGTAACTGCCACACCCTCTAGCAGTGTTTACATAGAAGAGAGGTCTCATTAGAATGAACCTTGACTTAAAAAAGATTAAGCTGGGAGTGGGCAAAACAACAAAACTCCCAGAATAGCTAGACCTGTCCTCCAACAATCTACTCCTGAAATTCTTTTTTTCTGCGAGGAAGAACTCTGAGAAAACACTGCATAAGGCCTAGAACAGATTTTCTCTTCCTGCAAAAAAGCAATTCCTTGCTCCTGCCTGAGTCTGTGGCTCCCTGAGAAATCTCGGGTGGTGGGGATCAACTCCTGTGCCTAGAGCTGAAGTGGGTGTCAGGTGTGGCTTGACAGCCACCTCGTGGGGCTAGTGGGGCTCAGGCCACACCATGCAGGGGCTCATAGCAGACTTTATTAGTCCCAAGCCTGCCAGCAGGTCTGGGAGGCAGAAGCGTTTGGGGGAGAAAGTGACCATCTCTCTCCTTCCTGCCTCACAGAAGCCACCCTTGGGGCCCACCTGCATCAGCAACAAACAGAAAGGAGGACCATGTTACTCATCTATTGCTTCAAAAAGTGTGTGTGTGGGGGGGGGGGGTGGGGCAAAGAAATAACATCTGTAGGGATGTGAGAAAAAGTCCAAATTTATAAACAACACAAAATCACATCACAAATTGAAAAATGATCAAGACCCCAAAGTCCAAAGCCCATCACTTAGGAAAACATGAAGTCCACAGTTCCGTTTTGGACTAGAGGGTAAATTCACCCTTCCTTTGAGGGTGACTGTTAAACTCCTCATTAACGGGTCTCCCTTGAAGGCTCTTTTACTTTCATTCCAATGTAGATAGAAGCATGCTAAAGCATTTGTTTAATGAATTGCTAGTTTCCTGGTTCCTTGTACAGTGGGATAAGCTATAGAAATTAGATTCTGGATTTTGGCTGGTTCCTTCCAAATGCCTATTTACTCTGTAACACCACAAGTAAAACAGGAGATTATGGAAAAATGAAGCAGGTCTATGTAGAGACCCTCAGGGAAACTTGAGTGTTCCGCCAGGGCTAAACTCTCCAAGCCCAGGTCAGCATAATAAAACAGAATCAAATCTGGGTGCAAATGAATTTTCAAGGAGACTTTCTTTACAATTACTGATAAAAGACTAAAGGAAAAAAAAACCCATAATTCAAATAAGCTCTGAGATACTCCCACTCATTTATAGTTCAGCCCTTTGCCAAAATGCTAAAATGTGCCAGAAAAGCAGGCCAGACTTTGAACAACTGGGCAGTGTCCTTCTAAGGACACATTTTCTAACTGATCTGTCATCTCTTGAATTTCCACCCCTCACAAACAGTGCTTCCTGACTCAGATCTCAAAGTCCAAACACATTTTCATTCATGTTTATCCAATGTTTGAAATTACAAAGTGCTTATTGAAAGACAAATGCTTTATGTTAATTGTTACTTCGAATGTAAATTTCTCCTCTATTGGTCCTACTTATCAAAAGCCAACATTATAGGGGGAGGGAGGGAAGCAACTAAGAATTGTTTCAGCTTATTCCTCTCTACAGCCTTGAAAACTAATTTCTGGAAAAAAAATAAAGGTATTTTTTTCACTCTTGTACAAATGACATTTTATTTTAGTTAACAGGAATAATGATGATCACTACTAAGTCAGTAGGGATGAGTACTTTAAAAGTATAATTATTTATTAGTTCTGTCCCTCGAGGTGTTGCAGGTGTGGCTGCGGTGCCAGGCTGCATTGGCAGGTGGCAGACAGGAGACAGGCTCTTCACACACAGATCAACAATCCAGGGCCAACCCAGTCTATCATCCCTGGGCCCTGGATGGTTGATGGTCTGACATAGAAAAGGACTGGACTCCCTGGAATGAACCCAGATCCATGGCAGAGCCTGGCAGGCTACCTGTGGTGTATTTGGTATGCTAAAAACAGTAACAATAATGGATCTCATTCCCAATGAATGGGAAGCTACTAGATCCACTAGAGCAAATCCATGAACAAGGAGAAAACAAGTGATCTATCACTATTCTCCCGTTTTGTTCTAACGGGCACCAGTAATATCTCCATATGTCCTGTCTCATGCTAGTAGAGCCCAAGGGCATCTGCTCACTCCAGGAACATAAAGAGCCTCAAACCATTATATTAGGTCATGGGAATGAACTGATATAATTGTTACTGGTATTTGGCATATCAAATACAACACGGGCAGCTTGCCAGGCTTGCCATGCAGGTGGCTCCCTTGTAGTCACCTCTAAATATAGGCCTGGGTGGAGTTCTGACGGGGGGAAGTCTGGATGTGGAAAATGGCAGCCCGATGGAGTGGGGGGGTCATCTGGCTTGTTGTGCGTCTCTACTGGGGTGGCAGGCCAGGGCTAGAGCCCGCCATCCCTCCCGGGCACCTCGTGAGCGGCTGGGCACAGGGAGAGCAAGTAGCAACTCTGCCCCATGTCTGTAAGTCTCTGGATCAGCATACCTGGGCCAGATTGAAAAAGACAAGTGATGCAAGTGATTTATTAGTTATTAGTGATCATATTATTGATATGATATGAGCACTAAATTTGAATTTTAAGCTTGCCAATTTAGACTAAAAAAAAATCCTAAGTATACTCTGCAACTACAATGCAGTAATGTTTAGATAAGTATACAGCAACTAAATCCTGGGCCTTATCAAATTCTGCCTTTCTGTTTATTTATGTATTTTGTTTGGGACAACTCTCTGCAGTGCCCAGGGCTTATTTCTGGCTCTCTGCTTAGGGATAGAGGCCCAGGTATGCTGATCCAGAGACAGACATGGGGCAGAGCTGCTACTGGCTCTCACTCTGCCCAGCCGCTCATGAGGTGCCCGGGAGGGGTGGCAGATTCTAGCCCTGGCCCGCCACCCCAGCAGAGCCTCATGACAAGCCAGACAACCCTCCACTCCATGAGGACCTCCATTTTCCACATCCGGACTTCCCCCTCGTCAGAACTCCACCCAGAAGACCAGCCTATCACAGCCCTGCTCGCATGGGCTGCTTGCAGCCGCGTAGTTCATCAATAAATGCTGGATTTTGAGATGACTACAAGAGTATGCTACCCGCACGGCAGAGCCTGGCAAGCTACCCGTGTCGTATTTGATATGCCAGATACCAGTAATAACAATTATAGACCTCATTCCCGTGACCTGATGGAATGGTTTGAGGCTCTTTATGTTCCTGGTGCAAGCAGGTGCCCTTGGGCTTTATTTGCATGAGACAGGTCATATGGAGATGTTACTGGTGCCCGCTCGAGCAAATCGATGATAAACGGGAAGACAGTGATACAGTGATACAGTACTTAGGGATCATCACTGGCTGCACTCAGGGAATGGAACCCAGCGCAAAGCAAGCACCTTGCATATTATCTCTCCAGCCCTATTGATCTCTCCAGCCCTATTGTACAGGCAGACAGGGGCGGCCCTGCATGGCAATGAACTGTAGCCTTTGGAACCAGGAATGAAGACCTGATAAGACCATTAACCGACAATAGAACCTGAGGAAGCTGGGTCCACCTTCTTCTCCTCCAGCCCTTAGCTCCCCCATCAATCTTTGATGGCCCAGCAGAAAATTTCAGAGCATTCCAGCCTAAAGGGATAAAAGCCCCCTTTGGAAATCAGTTTGGGCTCGCTCTATATCTCTGGAGCAGCCCACGTCTCCCCTCTTGAGATGTGTACTCTCTCTCTCTATCACTCTCCCTCCTCCTTCACTGTCCTAAAACCTCCATAATAAAATCTGTTTTACTGCTCATCAACTCCTGAAAATTCTTTTTCCACGAGGAAGACAAGAACCCTGAGACAACTCTGGGTAAGGCCTAGGACTGACTTTCCTGCAAAGAGCAATTCCTGGCTCCAGCCTGAGTCCATGGCTCCCAGAGAAATCTCAGGTGGTGGGGATCAACTTCTGTGCCCTGAGAGCAAGCAGGCTTCAGGTGTGGCTTAACGGCCACCTCATGGGGTTGGTAGGGCTCAGGCCCACGCCGTGCAGGGGGCTTATCACAGACTTTATCAGTCCTAAGCCTGCCCAGTGGGTCCACGGGTGGCAGAGGCTGCTGGGGAGAAAGTGACCATCTCTCTTCCCTTCCCGCCTCACATAAGTCACCCATGGGGTCCACCTGCATCACTATTAGCTGCCTATCCATGCTGAAGTAAATCATAGTATTGTTGAATGATAATAATTATAAGTACTTAAGTCCATAAAAAATACAGAAAGTCTTATATAAGCATATTTTGGGTGTTTTTCAAGTAAAATAAATGGAAGAAAGTAAATGTAAATAATCAATTTCAGTTTTTTTTTTAGTTCAAAAAATAAAATAAAAGAAAACTCATCATCAAGCTTTCAGGTGTCTACTGAACTTTACTCTCATCCTCTCCCTGAGCTGAAAGAGCTTTTACTATTTCAGATAAACCAGGATATCTGGTCCCTCTAACAGGTGACACAGAGAAAAAAATTCCAATAATTCTTTTCTCTTTATAGAGTTAATAATGACATATTGGATAAAAAGTTATTTTTCTTTTGTAAATATTTTCATATGAATATATGAATGGCATTCAATGACCAGAGATGTGTTAGATTAGGAAAAGTACATGCCTTGTATATAACCAACCTGGTTCTTGTGTTAACCAGTTAAGTTCAGTGACCTATATTTGCATGTTATATAACCCATCTATTCTGATTTCTATTCACTTAGTGGAGATGATCAGAGCATTACTCACAAAATTCTAGTGAAAATAAAAATAATATAATAATTATAAATAAAAATAGGTCAAACACATTGCATTTTGTGTTTGACCTAATTTTATTTATAAAATAAATAAAATTTATTTGTATTTATTTAATAAATACAATACAATTTATTAAATTGTAAAAGTTGTAAAATTTAATAAATTGTATTGTATTTATTAAATAAATACAATAGTACATGTAAAATACAATAGTACATGTAATATGAAGTCTATTCTTTTGTTCTTTATATTAAAATAATAAAAATATAACCAGCAAAACATAAAAAATAATGCTTTGAGTAATTAAGCGGAACCTAAATAATTAGAAGCCTATATTTTACTTATGAATAGAAACACTGTTACTTTCTTATCAGTTTTTACTAAGGTGACATACATAGTAAATAAAATCCCAACCAAAATTAGAACAGATATTTTCTCTATTTCAAAATTTTTGTCATCAATATTGGAAACAATCAATTTTATTAGTTATGTGTGTGAATATCTAATAGTTTGTGAGGATAATCTTTAAATAACAAGGTTGGGGAACATTTGATATTAAAGATTTACTAGAAAATGAAAGTAATCATAAGAGCTTGTTTTCATGAAGAATAGAGCAACTGTTCTCCAGAGAGGTAGTGGTAATAAAGCATGATACTGCAGTAACGGTAGGACTTCAGATCAATGGATCAGAGTTGAGTAGCTTGAGACAGACCCTCTTACAGAAGCAGACAGTGAATGGGGAGGCAATGATGGCGCGGGACATTGGATGGATGTGGACACCCAATGGTGAAGGGACAGATACTATAATACTGTATGTCTGAAACCCAATCATGAATAACTTTAACTTCATGGTGATTAAAGTTAAATAAATAAAATACAAATAGAGAAATTAATCAATGAAACAGAACAGAGTTCAGAGCTCATAAATAATCACTGAATATGAAATAGATGTGAATGAAGAAGAATGAAGTAGAAATACATATAAAGGGTAAATAATAGTAAGACTTACTGGATATCATTAAGAAAATATCAAATGAATTCCATTGACCTCTACTTCAGCAACTCCCCAAATAAATTCCATATGAATTAGATAAAAATATGAAAAGGTAAATTTTCGGAAATCATCAAAGAGAATAAATGCTTTATTTAGAATGGTGAAAAACACTTTTCAAAAAATAGTTCATAAAGTAATAGGATGTTATATTTGAACCTCATTGAATTAAGAATTTCTGGGTATTCAAGAAAACCATTATGAAATATCAACAACTTAACATATAATATGAAGATGCTGATGATATTATAGTAACATATAATATAGGAAGATGTGATCGTGATATTATAACATATAATATAACATATAATATAAGAAGATTATGAAATATTAACAACTTAACATATGATATAAGATGTACCATTCTGCTACACTTCACTGAATGGATGTCTCTGGGCTTTAGACTATTGTGGACTTCTCCTAATATTATTAGGAGAAGGTAGAGAGTATAATAAAGGTAGAGAATCTAATAAAGTTTACAATAATTATTAGCACTAGCAACAAAAACATTCAAATAACTAATATAGTTTCTATATATTTAATACATTGAAGTCACTGTTTCCTGAATTTATTCTAAGATTAGGTTTATATATTACTATCTCATACTATAAACATCATATTTCCTACATAAAGTTTATATCACTGGGAATATATAGATACAATGCTGTCCATTATCCCTTATTCTCCCAAAGAACACTAAGGATTTGACATTTACATTGCTTTTCTTTTTTTTTTTTTTAAGCAGGCTTTCAGCATGTGCATTTCCCATATCAATCACCTCACAGTCATTTCCAGATCATCCTAATACTGTATCTGCACTTACTATTTTCCTTTCACTTTATAATTTTCCTTTTAATCACATGAACATTTACCTACTGCATTGAAGAAATTTCATAAAATAATTTTGATGGTGGCATATAATAAACCCATAAATTCATGTCCTTAGTCACTTGGTTTTTTTCCAATATGAAGATGTACTTTGGAAGTTTCTATCTTTACATTGAAGAACCAACTTCTGGTCCAATGATGTGTGAAGGACATTACTGGTGCAAGAATTCCTCATTGAGCAACTGCTACACTTCACCGAATGGGTGTCTCTGGGCTTTGGACTATTGTGGACTTCTCCTAATGTTATTAAGATGACTTCTAACCTGCAGATTTTTCATGATAATGATCGTATAAAAAGTAAAAGCTTACTATTTTATCTTATCTCATCTCACTTTTTTTTAAGGGCCATAAACTGGTTCTATGCTCACAAGTGAGCCCTGTAGTGCTCAGGGTATCTTGCATGCACAGTGCCTGGACACAATCACAATGAGGGTTCAGTTCTATTTGTAATGATTGGTTTTCATAACTTTTAAAATTTTTTATTTTGTTTTAATTTATATTTTGTTTTTGGGTTATAGCCGGTTTAGCTCAAGGATCACCTCTTGTTTTCTGGGGGACAATATAAATTGCCAGGGATTGAACCATGTGAGTCAAGTACTAGGCAAGTGCTCTACCCACTGTACTATAGCTCTAGCCCTTGGATTTAATGTTGGCTCAGAATCAAGAAATTTAAATATGCATAACTGCAGGCCTTCTGAATGCAAAAGTTATCTCAAACATGCAGCAATGTAGCAATTTCATATCCTAATCCCTGGTTTTGCTTGGGGGATCTTATGTGGTGTTGGGATTTGAATCAGCATCTGCAGGATGCAAGAAAAGTATCTTAACCCCTGCCTCTACTTTCTTCCTGGCCCAAGTAAAACTTTTCTAAAATGTAATACATTAGGTAATTTGATCAAACTTTGTTTAGTCCCTGGGAAGTTTTTCATCATGATTTTGTATATGGGATGCATTTAGTCATTCTACAACTTATTATTAAATCAAAGATTCTTTATTCCTTTGAACCATTCTCCTCTTTTTCCCTAATCAATCAAAACTACTATATTTGCACTGGCTCACTTACAAATGATTTTGACAATCCAACAATAAACTGGTAAAATGAACAAAAGTAACTCAAATTTTTAAAAACATGTTAAAATGTAAATTGGTAAGGTTTATCTATTGTAAATGCAATTATAAATATAAAACCTAAAAACAATAATAAAATAAGTTGTATACTGATTTATCACAATGTTTTTCATCAATTCACAATTCCTTGCATCACTTGTCTTCCCATAGTTAATTGATTTGCTCGAGTGGGTGCCAGTTACATCTCCATTTGTCCCAATCACATGCTAGTATAGCTCAAGGGCCTCTGCTTGCTCCAGAAACATAAGAGCCTCAAACCATTCCTTCAGGTCTTGGGAATGAGGTCTATTATTGTTACTGTTTTGGGAATATCAAATACGACATGGGTAACTTGCCAGGCTCTGCCATAATTCCTAATTATTTATTTATTCCTTATTTCTAGAATCATTATTATCTTTTTCATCTATGCAGTCATTCAAAAATCTTAATATGACTCATACAGTTAGGAAGGTGATTAATAATAGTTTTCATATATTTTAAAGAAAATAAAAATTTCTACAGAGAAGATCATATTAGCAGTGATGCTTTTTATATTGATTAACAAATGATGGCAGATTTTATTGTTTTGTTATTATATACATATCAATATTTTATTATTACTCTGTTTCTAGAGTATTTGATTTCTCAGTAATCCATAAACTATTAGACAATGAGTGTGAAAATCAAAGTACTCAATCTAAATCAGATAATACAATTTCTTTAAGAGTGTTCTCTAGGGGGATATATTTCTACAGTATCCAAGAAAATTTCCCAAGAAGCATTTCTGTCAATGATATTTCAAATATTTAAGACCACTACAATAGTATTTAGTTCTATTAAATACTATATATTGTTTTTTATATATATATAATCAGAAGAATTAAACAATTGGTAAAGAGTAGGGAATAACCAACTCTAAGATGCCTACTTCCCCAAATCAACAATTGAGCAAGAAAGACTAAGACCAAGAAGGCAGGGAAGTCACACAAATACTGTATGTATGCCAAATGCATATGGAGAAGTGTACTGTATTAGGCACTGGGGCACAACAGGCTATAAATTAGGGAACAGAGCAAGAGAGGAAGAGGGAAGGGATAAAGATAAAGAGGGAAAAAGGGAGGATGATGTGCAATGTGAAAAATAGGGAAAGAGGAAGTGACAGAGAATGATGGAAATAAGAGAATGAACAGAAAGTGGCAAACAAACAGAAGGAAGTCAATAACAAACCCCACGGATAGCTAAAGCAATCCTTGGGAAGAAGAAGATGAGAGGCATCACCTTTCCCAACCTCAAACTGTACTACAAAGCAACAATAATTAAAACAGCGTGGTACTGGAATAAAAACAGACCAGTGGACCTATGGAATAGAGTTGAGTATCCTGACACCCACCCTCAAAGACATGATCAGTTAATCTTTGATAAAAGGTGCAAAGAGTCCAAACTGGAGTAAGGGAAAGCCTCTTCAACAAGTGGTGCTGGGAAAACTGGACAGCTACATGTAAAAAAATGAATTTGGACCTGTGTCTAACACCTTGCACAAAAATCAGATCAAAATGGATTAAAGATCTCAATGTCAGACCTGAATCCATAAAGTACGTTGAAGAAAATATAGGAAAAACCCTCCACGACATCGATGCTAAAGACATCTTCAAAGGTGAAACACCATTAACAAAGCAACTAGAAGAAAATATAAATATATGGGACTACATGAAACTGAAGAGCTTCTGCACCTGAAAGAAACAGTGACCAAGATAGAAAGACAGTCGACAGAATGGGAAAGAATATTCACCCAATACCCATCTTATAAGGGGTTAATATCCAGGATATATCAGGCACTGGTACAAATACATAAGAAAAAAGAGCCAACCCCATTAGAAAATGGGGAGAGGAGATGAACAGAAACTTTGACAAGGAAGAAATCGAATGGCCAAAAGGCATATGAGAAAATGCTCATCATCACTAATCATCAAGAGATGCAAATCAAAACAACAATGAGATATCACCTCACACCACAGAGAATGGCCCATATCCAAAAGGGTAAAAGCAACAGGTGCTGGCGTGGATGTGGGGGAAAGGGGACTCTCATACACTGTTGGTGGGAATGTCGACTTGTACAACCTTTCTGGAAAACAATATGGACATTCCTCCAAAGACTAGAGATTGAGCTCCCCTTTGACCCAGCCATACCGCTCTTGGGAATATACCCTGGAAAGCCAAAAACACAGCGGAAACACAATCCCCACTTTTATTTTCATAGCAGCACTATTCACAATAGCCAGAACCTGGAAACAACCAGTATGCCCGAGAACTGATGACTGGATAAAGAAACTGTGGTACATCTACACAATGGAATACTATGCAGCTGTCAGAAAAAATGAAGTTTGTGAAATTTTGCTATAAATGGATGGATATGGAAAGAATCATGTTGAGTGAGAATTAGTCAGAAAAGGAAAGAGAGAGACATAGAATGACTGCATTTATTTGCATGACATAAATATACTAGGTGATCTTACAGAAAGTGGAAATTACCACAAGCGTGTGGGGAGTCAGAGGTTAGTTTAGATAGAGAAGGGAACATGTGTGAATAAATGTCCAAAGTTCTGATGCTAACATAGAACTGAGCATTAAATACAGGCAAAAAAATGCAAATGATGGCTTCTAAGTGTGCGTAGTGCAACCACAATGTGTGGGAGGAAGGAGGAGAGAGAGAGAGGGAGAGGAAAGGAGATAAAGAACCTACCATTTAGGCAGTATGTGGGAGGGGGGAATTGGGGACATGGGTGGTGGCTGGGGGGCACTGGTGGAGGCGGGGTGCTGGAACACTGTGTGACCGAAACCCCCAAGCGTGAACAACATTGTAATTGTATATCTCACGGTGGTATAATAAAATGTTAAAAAAAATTAATTTACACTATTAACAAATATGGTATTATCTTTTCTCTTTCTAATGATTTTTATCAATAAAATTTTGTCAAGCTTAAAAAAAAAGCTAAAAATAAAATGCACATTTTATAAAGAAGTGCAAATAAAATTACAGAATGTGAAAAGAAGCTTCTCATCTGGAAAAAAATGTCTGAAAAGGGATAATATATGAAGTAGCAGGTGACAAATACCATTATGTAAGATTTCATTGAAGTATGTGCTAATTTAAAGGATTTTTTGGATTTGATAAATAAATATCTGTATTTACAAATTAAAATAAACAGAAGGAAGTCAAGAAGGAATAGAAAGGAATCATTCATCCACATAAAAAATGTAGCTGTTCTAAATAGGCTGCCTGGGAAAGTAAGCTGACTGGTGAGTGTTCCAGTCACTAGCACTAGGCTGAAAGTCAAAATCTACTTCATCTCCTAGACATGCCATTAGACACCAGACTGATATTCAATATGTCTTAATTACTTAATCCTTAGCTTCTCCATTTGAAAAACGGAATGTTTAAACTAGTGTCTTCAAGAATTCTTCCAAACTCAAAATATTATGTTGTCAAATACTTTCACAGTAGGCAACAAATTGAGAAAAGTGAGAAGTCTTGGGACAATGATGCTCTTTAAATATGGAATAGATTGTGTGTCTTCGTGATTGTTCTGACTTCTCAATGCTTTCCTTGTGCAACTAACTAGTGAAAACTATGTTTGATGACAGAGTCTGGAATGAGCTCCTCACTTTGTGTGTCAGCAGTGAGACATGAAGGCGTATAATATACGCTTTGCTGGGGATGGCTCTGACATTCATTACCAAAGATGTCGCTGTTTATGATATCTGTGGGAGAGCTGTAATGTACTAGTGCACCTAGGAGACCGCTTGTAAACTTATATTAGGCAATCAGCAAGATGATGATAAACACTACTTGAAAGAAGCTAGTGACATGAACATATTTTACCAGATGCCTGAGTACAGAAATTCTGATAAGCCAGTGCATATGTTTAGTTCTTGCAGTAGAATTTATACTCTGTGAGTTGATCAAATCACCTAACATCAAGACTCCTTGAAGAACTCGGTTGTCTACTTTTACTGATCGCTTGAGCTATAAGGCACAGTTAGAGCTGCCTTTGCAATGGCAAGTATTTATCTAAGCTGCAGATAAAAAGGTTGTTCTCAGGAACCTTTCAACCACAATTTCAATTATTTTCCGACATGATGCAGTCTTCTTTCAAACGCTCATCCCAGCACAAGACTATAAATTTGCACTTGAAAAATACTTTAATTTTAAACTTGAGATATGCACTCGGTGATTTGCATTTTTGAAACCTGTTCGTAAGTCACTAAAACATGGACATGGAATTTTGAATGTGAAATGTCCTTAGAGCACTACTTAATTTCAAGGCAAAAAGAAGAGAGCTTAAATTTTCTTCAGAGTTTGCAATAGCAACATATCCTGCTACACAATTTCTGGAATTAGATGCATAGAGAAGGACATAGATAAATATATCTATAGTAGAATCACATGCATAAGCTGGTTAATACATCTAGGTGATTAAAATGCAGCGTACTTGATGAAGTGACTCTCTAGTCCAGCCCTTGTGCTATTTCAGCTAATCTGAAACCTGGATCATTTGTATGCCCTGCAAACAGTACAAAGGGATTCCCTTGAGCAAAAGGGCGATTTTTCCAACCAGCTAGACTGCACGGAGCTTTGTCACCCTAAACTAAGTTGAATAGGAGGCGCTCTGCTCTCCACATCAGATACTTCTCTTTTCTCCTCCTTAATCCTTTTCCTTTATCTAATAGAAGCTTCCAGACTTCTGTATCTATGCCTGTGGTACCTGGGTTGTACCCAGGACTTTATGCATGCAAAGCAAATGCGTTGCCCCTGAGTTACGCCCTAGCTCCTTTCTTTCTACTTCATTTTCTCATTATTTGAAAGGAACTGTTTGATTCAAAGGAATGAAATAAAATATGTCTGCTTCACCTTATGAGTTGACTACTCCATGACTTTTAAATAGTTACAAGTCTTGCTTATGATGAATGTATTTAGAACCATGAAATACATCCAATTTTAAACATTACCATTCAATTCTGTGTTGAGACTTTGCCCAGATGTTTTGTCTTTAAAAACAGCAATATTTATAAATAGGAAATTATCTTTGCAGATATATCATAATTGAATATTTTCATTCTGAAAGCATATGCTTCGGATTTGTCTTTCCAAATAATGCTAATATGCAGCAATGCTAATATGCAGAAGCTACCTTGGAAATCTTTTAAACCCTACATGTCTTTTTCAAGCTGGCTATGTTTAATTGTAGAGCTAAGTGGTGTGTATGTTTTCTCTCTGGGTGCTGCTGGTAACTATTTCCAGATTGTTTTTAATCCAGCATTTCCCTTCTTCTAATTTAAGAAGGGAAGTCTTTCCCTTCTTAAATTTTCTCCCCACACACAAAATAGTGTGTTTGCAGTGTTAAATAATTTCTTTTCAGATTTCATGGAATTAGAACACGAGTCAGGGTGCTTGCTTTGAGCATGGTAGACCCTAGTTCAATCCTAAGAACCATCAATAGCATTCCTTGAGCACAGAGACAGAAGGCCCAAGTACTCCTAGTTAGACCCTAACTCTTTCCCCATCCCCCAGAAACCCAAAATTATAAATAATACAAATTTATTTCCCTTTATTAGTGGTGAGGCAAAATTGATTTTTCATAGCTATGTAACTTTTCTTTTGTGTATTTATGTATCTGTGCATATACAAAATATACTAATATTTCTGTTCTATCAGTTGAATTTGTCTTTGGAGATGTACCAACATTCAAATGAGTACTGTGATCAAGTGAATTCAAGATGGTGTATTATGGCAAGCCCCATGAAGAAGACTAATATACCTTGATCTATGACAGTAAAACGTGGTGGAATAGATTTAGGCCAATAATAATTGAATAGACTTTATATTAGTCAGATTTTTTTTAAATATAGCAATGAATACCTTTGAGCTAATATCTGTGAAAATTATACTACAGAAATTTCTACTGATTGAATCAGTAGGTTGTCAAAGTTTTGATAGCTTGCTAATTATACTTCCCTCTTAGTTTAATACATATTTTGCTTAAAATCACCAAGATTTTTTTAATTAAGAGAATTTTTAATTAAATTATCATGAGATTACAGTTAGAAATTTGTTCATGTTCGAGTTTCAGTCAACAATGTCCCAACACCTGCCTCTTCACTATTGCACATTTCCCTTCACCAAAGTTCCCAGTATCAGGCAAATACAATGATGCATATTTTCACCAAGACTTTTCAGTGCTGTTAACTCTAGAAAGAGGTGTCTTTTTTTTTCTAATGCCAAAATTGTTGACTTTTATCTATCTATCTATGAGAGACAGACATGGGGCTGAGCTGCTACTGGCTCTCACTGTGCCCAGCTGCTCATGAGGTGACCAGGAGGGATGGCAGGTTCTAGCCCTGGCCCGCCACCCCAGCAGAGCCTCACAACAAGCCAGATGACCCCTCACTCCATGAGGACCTCCACTTTCCACATCCGGACTTCCCCTCGTCAGAACTCCACCCAGCAGACCAGCCTATCAGAGCCCGGCCTTGCGCGCCACGAGCGGCTGAGCAGTTCATCAACAAATGCTGGATTTTGAGATGACTACAAGAGTATTCTACCCGCATGGCAGAGCCTGGCAAGCTACCCGTGTCGTATTTGATATGCCAGATACCAGTAACAATTATAGACCTCATTCCCATGACCTAATGGAATGGTTTGAGGCTCTTTATGTTGCTGGAGCAAGCAGGTGCCCTTGGGCTCTACTTGCATGGAGACAGGTCGTATGGAGATATTACTGGTGCCCGCTCGAGCAAATTGAAGATAACGGGGAAGACAGCGATACAGTGATACAGAGATCTATCTATCTATCTGTCTGTCTGTCTGTCTGTCTGTCTGTCTGTCTTCTGTCTGTCTGTCTGTCTGTCTATCTATCTAAATAAATAAAAGTGGATCATTTAAAAATATTTTATTATAACCACTGTGAAATAAACAATTACAAAGATGTTCAAGTTTGGTTCTCATGCCATACAGTGTTCCAGGACCCGTCCCTCCACCAGTGCACATTTTTCACCACCCATGTCCCGATCCCCCCCACCCCTTGCCTGCTTCTATGGCAGGTTCTTTATCTCTCTCTATTTCTCTTTCTCTCTCCAGAGAGAGGTGTCTTTAAAAACATCTCTTGCTCTCTTAATTCTAACCTACATGTGTTTACTTTCTAGTTTCACCTCTAATAAGAAACTGCAAGGCAAGAAGATGTTTAAGCACAAAATTTGTAAACATAAAGCTGTTTACTATCAGGTCATTGTGTATAAAATATTCTATCATTTTGGGGTGTCCTTTGAGGGGCACGCCTGGTGGTCTCAGGGCTTACTCTGTGATCTGTACTCAGAGATTACTCCTGGCAGGTTCAGCCCATAGAGGGTGCCAGGAATTGAACCCTGGTCTCCTGCATATAACACAAACAAGTTATCCTATGTATTATCTGTCTGACCTAAGAAACTATCATTTGTATTCATGTCTAGGCTTGTGTTGTCCTCTGTAAAGTAGAGCAGAGAAGTCTGTGTGTGTATGTGTGTGTTTGTGTTAAAAGTAACATAAGAAATACGTTAAGAAATTTTTTCTCTTTTTTTTCTCATATTCATTTTTAGTGTGAGTATGGCCTCATACTAAAAAAGTTCCTCAGAATAATATACGACTCATGGTAAGTTCATTATACCAGATTTAATATTTGCATTCTTATCTGAAGCTCTCAATCACAAATTACTAAGATCTGAAAAAGAAAAGATGTAATTTTCCTTTCTCTTTCCATATCTCCTGTGGAACTTGCTCTTTTTTAAACAATAACCCAACCCCCTAAACAATCTCATTTTAAACTGAGGAAGAGATGTTGAATTTCCTACTGGGGAACCAAAATAATATTTTCTTTAGTGAGTTCAACTTCTCTTTTAAAATGCCATAAAAATATCTAAGTATGTGGAGTCAATTAAAAGGTAAAGATGATAATGTGAGAAGAATTAAAATAGAAACACAGAGCTCAGATCCTATCACAGCGACCAAAGCATAAGCGCTGAAATGTGTTTTTGTCAAAACATGGTCTAAAAATGAAAAAAGAAGATGGGTTAAGGAAGAGCAGAATGACACAGAAGTGAAAAGCAGATAGACACTAATATGGGAAGATAAAGGGAGGAAACACTCTAGTGCTCGGCAACTTTCTATTCATCCCTCAGGACTTCCAGAGGCCCAGCTCTTTCTTCTTGTTAGAGCTAGAATAACATTTCTTCAGAGCATTCCAGGAAAGTTTTTGAAACTTTTTGAGTTTCAATCGATTTCTAACAGCCCAATTTGATGTTTTGATTACTTTGCTATCATATTTGACTTCCTGATGTTATTATCTAAAATGAAAGGATTCAAAGATTGTGGAGATCATTACATGCACAGAATCTTTGTAAGATTTGTTGAAGATTTAACGTGGAGTTCTTCATTAAGCTTTTGAATATTTATAGATTGTTCTTCCCTATCCTACAGTGGCAATTATTTCCCAGAATATGAAATTTTATATTTCTTACTGCTCATGGATTGTTTTATTTGTTAAACGTGCAAAGTTTTGAATTTTTTAAATTATACAGTCTTTCACATCGTTATCTAACTTAGAGATTTATTATGTTGGTTCAGTAATTTACCGCTCTTTAAAAATCTTTATTGGAGGTCCAGATCAATAATACAGCGGGTAAGGTGTTTGCCTTGCATGCAGCCAACCCAGGTTTGATCCCTGGTGTCCCACATGGTCCCGTAACCATAGCCAGAATTAATTCCTGAGTGAAGAACCAAGAATAACTCTTGATCATCTCTGGGTGTGACACCCTTAAAATTCTCAAATCATGATGACTATTTCCAGAACAAGATGCAAGTAGTTTCCTTGTAATTCAATTAATGAAAAAAATATACATTTTGACAAAAAATTTTCATGAAGAATAACGTTGAAAAAAAGAAAATGATTGAAAGGAAAATTGACAAGATTATTAAGATACGACAGTTGGATATTTTAGGAAAACTAACTTGTAACATCTATAATACCTAAGGATAAAATTAATGAGATGTGTCAGAGAAATAGTATAGTGGGACAAGTGATTTTTTGCATGAAGCCAATGTGACTTTAGTTCCTGGAACCAAAATTGGTCATGCATTAATCTAAGGTATGATGTCTAAGACCAGACCCAGGAATAAACTCTGAGAAAACCAGGTATAGTCCAAAAAACTCCACAAAACCAAAAGCAAACAAAAATATAAACGTTAAGGCTAATATTACAGTTATATGTGTGTAACTATTAAAAACACATTTAAAGCAGCAATTTATTAAAATCCTCTTGCCCCACCAAATTTTGTAGTAAAAATATTAAATAACCATCTATTATATATTAAAAAGCATCAAGGAATGGAAAAAACATTGAAATTGCATTTGTACTGAACAATTTATTTTTTGACAAAATAGTATTTTTATAAACAAAAATGGATGTCAGTATTCATCAAGATAAATTAAAAATGCAGAAGTTTTAAAATTAGAATTTAATCAAATTGTCTTTTAGCACCTGCCAAAGCTCCACATTGCTCTCGAGAAAATACAACACTCATATGCTCTTTCATTTGGTAAAAATGTAAGACATTGTTATATTGTTTTTATGAATTTGCAGTGCTAGGGATTGAACACAGGCCTCTTACATGCATGGTCTATACATTATCAGCCTAGCAATATATCCAGCTCCTAACAGATGTTATCCTTTTAAAGAATGTGATTTACTAGAAACATAAATGAGAATATCAAATAATGCTTTTGGGGTTTGATAATGGAATAAGTTACTGATGAAATGTTTTGATGAGAAAATACCCAGTAATATTAAGTGTGGATCTTCATATAATTAGGCATTTCCATGACTTAAAAAAATATCTGGCTAACCCAGATTCAGAGGTCATATGACAAATAGCGGAGTGATTCACTCTAAAATTTCAGTGGATCCTTGAAATTGATAAAAGGAATTGGAGCAAACTGATAAAAATCCTATTATGTGCCCTATATTCAGAGATTTTTTCTTTATCTCTTGAGATTTAGTAACCTAGATTTTGGGAAGTAAACTAACTGTAATGACTGCATTCCATAAATCATACACTATCCATTTTAAGTCTTATTTTCTCTTATTACATTCTCAGATGTATTCTATCAACTATTTCTATTTTTGTTAACCTCAACCTCTAGAAAATAAGTTCAATGTAAAAATAATTTTGCTTTCTTCAGTTATCTTAATACAAGTGCCCTTTTCCCATTTGGTGCACGAGATATTGATTTAGTGGGTGAATGAAGCCAACCTTGAAAGCAGATATGTGGACGGATATCTGCTTCCATTGAGGTGGACGGCCAATATACAGCCCTGTGTACAGGAGTTTTCTCCAAACCGAATTGCCTTTGCAGCACCGTTTTGGTCAGTTCTCAGTTCTCAGACATTACATAAGTTCAGGGAATAAGACTTCAGACCCCTTCTCTTATCCTGAGAATTCACAGATAGCTGCTATACTGAAGTAATAAATATAAGGGATACGCCACCTGCCTTTAATCAAAGGTAGTTGCAGAATAAGAGGAAGGAAAGAAAAAAATAATAAAAATATATAAAATGGGTCTGTGATCATGTCATTGTTGACAGGTAATTTAGGGTCTACTGTCCTATTTACTGTATTAAATCCCACTACATTCAAATGAAAAATGTCAAACTGATTTCACTTGAGCGCTGGGAACCCTATGTATATTCCTTTTTTATGCTTAGGACCAAATAATATGGGAGAACACAGTGTATACTCATGTCATAAAACCAGAAGGGTGAACTTCCCTGACCACCAAGGGAGGAGATCAGTAGTGGCTAAGCAGTGACATTTTTGAGAGAGGCAGTGGAAGACTGAAATGGAAATAGAATAGAAAAAAGTATAAAAGAATAGAAAAAGAGTAGGCAAGTAGGCTGTTGTTCTTCAAATCACATGTCAAACAATGTAAGATGAAATTTACTTTCAGAAATATCTGATAAGAATGATTAGGAGGATTTGTTCAATCCTATTGTAGTTTATTATATAAACACACAATAATGTATATTAACATACTTTTGTTGTATGAAATCCAATTTGAAGTAGTATGCTAAAACTAGTGAATACTCTAAATCTTTAGTAATTTCAAACAGTTGAATTTCTGTTCCAACATGATTATTTAAAGATAACCTTTTGTAAAGTACTTGTGATTTTTTAATATTTGGTTTTTATATTGGATAATACTGTCAATGTTTGACATGAATTAAACATTTTTTCAGAATAGAAAAAAAAACATGAGCTTTAGCTGCACAAAATTCTTCCAAGTTTTGACATATAGGACATGAAGCAATCAGACAAAAATTTTCTACTTTTGTATTGAAAGTCTTGATATAAACAACTATCATCTATCAACATTCTCTAATGATTTGGCCTTTGTAACTCTGCTAAATAGTTTGGAATTTTCCCATAGGAACAAACAAAATGTATGTTTTTCTACTCTGGTATCTAGGTGGAAATTCTTGGAATACAGTCAGAGAAAGACCAATTATCATAATTTATCCATTTCGATAGGAAGGTGTAAAGAGTGAAATAGATAGTAAATAGTTGATGAGAGCACAGGAGTGTGTGGTGTGTGAATTCTTAGGAATGAATATGTGGGGACCGGAGCAATCTTAGAGTGTAAATGTGCTTGCCTCTCATACAGCTGACCTGGGCCCATCCCCAGCATCCCAGTTAGTTCCCCAAACTCTTCTAGAAGTGGTCCTTGAGCATAAAAGTCAGGAGTAAGCCCCCTTAGTACCACTGAGTGTGGCCCTCGAAAAATAAACCCACAAACAAACAACAATAAGAGAATGAATGGTGTATTCTCTCACTTTGGAAAAAACCCTTCTTTTCTCACCTCCTTTCCCTCCCTGTCTTCTTGCTCTCGCTCTCCATATTTCTGTAAATGAAGCAATTTAAATAAAAGAATGAATGGCTTTGGTTAGTATTTATTCACATATAACAGAATGTAAAAATAGTACTTATGTAGAAAAAAGAAAGAAAAACCATGACCCAGATATTTGATTTCAGCTATACATCTTCTTGGAAGACATAATGTTTTATGTCTAATGGATTCTTTGTTGCCTGTCTACAGAAATAACTTATTTTTCTTCCAATAAAACTATCACTATCTTCCCGTTAACCATCTATTTGCTAGAGCGGGCCCCAGTAATATCTCCATATGTCCCGTCTCATGCTAGTAGAACCCAAAGGCATCCACTTGCTCCAATAAAACTAGAGGGAAATAATACTCCACTTGGTTACAGGCATTTGGCTGTATCCAAAACAAAACTGAACCAAAGAAGTACACAGTCTCCCAAAAAAAAAAAAAAGAACACAATGGAGACCTTAGAAGCTTTCAAGATGAAAGAGTCATAAGTTGGGTCTTTGAATAAATGCACAACATTGGAAACCTCCTTTATCTTGAGCTCATCATAGATGACCTAAATTGAGCTAAAACTGGACAAAGAAAAGTACTTTACTATGTTGAGTCTCTAAACATTTACTGTGCTTTATTACAATCTACTTCCTTCTTTAAAGTTGCTGAATGTGTTGCCTCTTCAACAAGTAGTGCTAGGAAAACTGGACATAAGTTCATTGTAAAAAATGAACTTAGATCTACTTCTAACTCCATGAGCAAAGGTCAGATCAAAATAGATTAAAGATCTCAACATCTGTGAATCTATAAGGTACATTGAAGAAAAAATAGAAAAAACGCTTTGCAATGTAGATGCTAAAGGGCTCTTCAAAGATGAATCCTCACTACAAAGCAAATGGAAGCAAAGATAAACAAATGGGATTAAATGAAACTGAAAAGCTTCTGCACTTCAAAAGAAATGGTGACCAAGATACAGAGACAGCCCACATTGTGGGAAAGAATATTCACCTGATTCCCATCTGATATGGGTTAATATCCATGATATATCAGGTGCTGGTAGAACTTTACCAGAAGAAAGCAGCCAACCCCATCAAAATATGGGGAGAAGAAATGAACAGAAACTTCCAAAAAGAAGAAATTCAAATAGCCAAAGACATATATAAAAGGGCTCTTTATCATTAATCATCAGGGAGATGCAAATAAAACAACAATGAGATATCATCTCATACAACAGAGATGGGCACACAACCAAAATAGCAACAGCAACCAGTGCTGGTGTGGATGTGGGGAGAAAGGGACTCTTATTCATTGTTGGTCGGAGTGCTGCCTGGTTCAGTACTTTTGGAAAACAATATGGACATTCCTCCAAAAACTTAATATTGAGCTCCCATTTGACCCAGCAAAACCACTCCTGGGAATATACCCTGGAGAACCATAAGCACACAGCAGATATACTATCTGCACTTCTACATTCATTGCAGTGCCATACACAATGCCCAAAATCTAGAAACAACCTGACTACCAAAGAACAGAAGACTGGCTAAAGAAACAGAGGTACATATACACAATGGAATAGTATGCAGCTGTTAGAAAAGATGATGTCATGAAATTTACCTGCAATTGGATGGACATGGAAATTATCATGCTGAGTTAAATTAGTCAGAAGGAATAGGCCAGATATAGAATGACTGCATTTACTAATGGGATATAAATATCAACCAGTGTTCTACTAATTGTGGGAAAAGGTAATGCCAAATAGAACTGAGCGTTGAATGTACACAAAGGGATTTACAAGATAAACTCTAAATGTAGGGTAATCCACAAGCTGTAAGAGGAGAGAGAGACAGAGACAGAGAGACAGAGAGACAGAGTGACAGAGAGACAGAGAGACAGAGACAGAGAGAGAGACACAGAGAGAGACAGAGAAGAAATTGAAAAGTGTTTGCTATAGGGAAGGCTGGTGGGAGGTGGCAGGGAATTTGTGGCACAGGTGGTGGGAATATGGTGGAGACATGGGTGGTAGAACACTGTATGTCTGAAACTCAGTCACGAACATCTTTGTAATCCTATATCGCAAGTGGTACAATAAAAATCAAATAAGTGAATAAGTAAATAAATAAACACAGTTGTTAAATGTTTGTGCATTCTCTAGTGATTAGAGATAGAATATAGAATATAGGTAACACTGTATATTTCATTACAAATTTTAGATTTGTAATGATTTCTTGAAAATTTTGTTTTTGTGCTAATGGATGGGTCCAGTTTATTTTTAATCATTTTAATCACAAATTTGTTGCTTAAATTTTTATTATTTATGAGAAAAAAATAGCTGGGACTAACCTATGAGAATTGTAAAGGCTAAAACTGCACAGCTAAACAGTATATGAACTTTATGTTAGTTGTATTTATTTCTGTGCTATATTAAGCAATCAAGAAACAGTTATAATTCTTTTTGCTACATTTAGGAACAATTTGATGATATTTGCTTCTGTTTCAACCCTTTACTTGTGAGTAGTATCTTTCTTGTGAAATAGTATCTTTACTTGTGAAATAGTATCTTTATTATACCTTAAATATCATACTACTGATTCTAGTTTTCTGGTGCATGAACAATTTGAAATATTTTATTACATTTAAATTTAAAGAGTTATTTTATTTACATAGGTTCAATGTTCTAAGATCCATTCTAACTTTTTATATAGAATCTATACAAATTATTTACCCAAAATTCCTTTACTGAGAATTTTAAACTACTGGGCACAAAGAGTTTGTTAAATATTTCAGTTTGTATCATACAATTTAAATTAATAATCCAATATTTTGAACTTTTATTCTTTGATGTTTTATGAAAAATTTATTTTATATACAATTCATTTAAACAAAAGTATGGATATATAATAACTGACTGAATAATATGAAATATTGTTTAATGTAACTGTTAACAATATTTAAAATTAACTCATCTATTTTAGGGCCAGAAAGTCCAGTGGGTAATGCACTTGCCTTGCATGCAGCCAGATCTGTGTTGATTCCATGCATTAACTATGGCCCCCTAAGTATTACCAGGAGAATTGAGCACAGAATACTGAGACAGAATAGTGAGCACAGAGCCAGGAGTAAGCCCATATCACACGAAGATTTTCATCCCAATTCAGATACAAAAGATTAATACATCCTACTGAAAGCGAAACTGTATTTTTTTATTGTTATAAACAGTTTTATAATACATAACTTGAACCCCCTTCACCATGAGGGCCGCTATTTTCGCCATTGTCCAGATGGACAACCCACTCTGCTGAGCTCCACCCAGCAGAAGAGTTGATCACAAGCCCAGCTCATCAATAAATGCTCAAGATTAGAGGTGACTACAAGTGTATCCCACGTGCGGCAGAGCTTGGCAAGCTACCCGTGTCGTATTTGATATGCCAAATACCAATAACAATTATAGACCTCATTCCCATGACCTGATGGAATGGTTTGAGGCTCTTTATGTTCCTGGAGTGAGCAGATACCCTTGGACTACACTAGCATGTGGCAGGATGTATGGAGATGTTACTGGTGCCCACTCAAACAAATCGATGATCAACAGGAAGACAAGTGATACAAGTGATAATACAAAACTACCGATGTTTTTTAGTTTCAGTAACACAAACACTAGCTATTTATTTTAATAAAATATTCTAATTCTTTTTAATAAAATATGAAATATGAGTACTTTGTTAAGTAGAATAATTTAATGACATATTTGAAACATCAGTAAAAATGTCTGTTTGAAGAACACTTACCAAATACATTAGCTTATTGAATTTAAAAGTTCGAGTCCAAAATGTCTTTCCCTTTGAATACATATTAAGCACTTATTGAGAATGTAGGTTAACTTACCATTATATCATTATAATAGTTTGATGTTATATGATTACATAAATTTAAAATATGAAATATAATAAATAATATAATAAATCTTTTACATTTTAATAAATCATTGAGTTGCTAGATTCCAGTACTACTTTGCTATTCAAAGATAAAAAAATCAATATTAGTATATGTTTCATTCTATAGCAGAAAAAGGAAAGATAATTAAATTCTGCATTGACTAACATAAAAATGACTATGCAAAAAATTTTGTATATTTTTTTTATATATCACTTTGGTAAGCTAAGTTGATATTTATTCCATTTTGAAGCAAATTTCATCAACCAATATGAAAAGAATGTTAAAATTTCTCACCTTCAGATTTTCAATGTGGGAGCAAATGTTAATAATTCTTAGCAGTTATCCATTGAGTTGTGCATTGGTATTCCTTTATTTTCCATGTCCACATGTTTTTTTTTCCTGTGGAAACTTATATGTACCATGAATAGCTGCTGTTTTTACTGAATTAATCACCCTGCATATTTACTTTAACTCCAGAACTGAATAGCTGATGACTCTTTTAGTATGATTCAAGTTCTGGGGCCGGAGTGATAGCCCAGCGGTAGGGCGTTTGCCTTGCACGCAGCCAGCCCATGCCGGCCCGGGGTTCGATCCCCGGCATCCCATATGGTCCCCCGAGCACTGGCAGGAGTAATTCCTGAGGGCCGAGCCAGGAGAAACCGCTGAGCATTGCCGGGTGTGACCCAAAAAAGCAAGAAAAAATATATATATATATATATGATTCAAGTTCTTCCCAAGTATTGCTCCTACCCAAACCTTTCCATCACAGTCACAAGCATAGTCACACAGCAGTTATTCAAACCAAATACATCAGCCGTTCATAGATTCTAGATTGATACTGTATTTTACAAAGTCCCTCTAAATGTCTTTCAATTCTAAGCCCAAATAATACTCTATATACTTATACATGTCTACATGTACTTGCCTAATTCAAAAGATACTGCTAAACTCTTAATTTGTCTTTTGCTTTCAGACTTTTGCCTGGAGTATCTAATTGCACAAAGAAGTAATGAACAAAAGGAATAATGACAAATTTTGGTTGCTTCATATCCTGGCTGTCGTTCTCAGTGCTTCAGTGAACAAGGATGTCAAGTCAGTGCTTCAGTGCTTTGTACAATAGCCAGAATACGAAAAGACCCAAAACACCTAAGAGATAATAAAAAGATAAAGAAGTGCTACAGGCCACACACACACACACACACACACAGTGGAATACTATTCAGCTTTAAAAATAGATGACATTTTTCAGTTTTCTACAATGTGGATGGAACTGGAAGGCATCAGATTAAGGGTAATAATCCAAAAGCCAAAGGTCAAATGCTGAATGATTTCCTTACATCTGTAGTATATAGAGAAAAAGCAAGGGAAGAAGAGATAGTCTTGAGTGGTGACAAACAATCTCTGAATACAAAACTGTGAATACTGAGATATTAAGAGAATGATGAGGGGGATGGGATTGGCAATGAAGAGGAGAAGCCACAGAAGAGGGAGAGAGTCCAGGGCACTTAGGTGTGGTGGCATACAGTTATCTCATCAAAACCATAAAAAGTAACAGGATTGTGCCGTGGACCGGCTCGGGGAGCCTCAGACTGAGGGAGAACAAGGGCGGAGGTTCAGGAGGGACCCAGGATTCGGCGATGACAGACAGACACAAACACACTCAGATGGTGGTTTGAATCTGCTGCAATTTTACTAAGGGCTTCATAGGGTTTATATATCATAAAACAATAAAGAGACTTGGTAGGGCATACATGATGAAACAGAAAGGGAATACATGCTTGGCAGGGTATACACAATGAAACAAAAAGTGAATACATAACATAATGAAACAAAAAATGAATATATGATACCGCAACTACTTAAGCCATTTGGTTAAAATTAAACGAGGTTTCTTTGTCTTATGTCTCGCCCCAAAAACCACAGGCTTCGCAAGTCCGGAGGTCACTTTAACTTCATTTAGACAATTACAATGTTTTAGTACATCATATCCAAGGTTTTGTGTATTGTGTAGATGGTAACATATTATCCAGCATTTTCTTTCTTTAACAAGCACCAAGGCTTTCTATACCGCATTAATTTTTTCTGTAAATGGCAAATCATGCAATTCCCTGCGTTTCCTATAACTAACCTATCTTCTTCCTATATCATCATATTTCCCTTCATATGGTAATGGTCCTAAATATCTATTAGCAGTTTTTGAACTCTGTAATTTCCCTATCAACTTTCTGTTTCTGGTTTTCTCATTCCCTCCTGTTTACTAGACTTTACTTCCATCATCAACTCTTTTGATCTCCAGCTGGTTCATAAAAACACCTATACTGGTAAATGTTTAATTCATAAAGGAATACACAGCTTGAATTACTGGAGGCACTTCATTGCTTCTGATTACTAATATTCATTTGATTCCCAGAAACACCAAGGGACACATTGATTATTAGGCAAGGATAGAAGGTTAACAATATCATAGAGAGGATGCAGAACATTCCAAGCCATCGGTGAGGACAGAAATAGGGAATGGGCAGTACCAGAGATATAGATATTAGTCTCGCTGACTGCCCGGGAACTGCCGGAGGCAACGCTCCGAGGGAGCTCAGACCTCCCTTCCTGTTGTGACTGTTGAGGTGGCATTATCACACAGGCGACACCACTGTGGATGTGGCAGATTGTAACTTGTGGTCTATATTATAATAAAAATCGTTAAAAGAAATGTGATTTTACATAAAGTAAAAATCATCAATGATCAAGGAAATAAACATATTTTGCATTTTTTAATTAAAAACCTTTCTAAAAAGATTAGAGTATCAGACTATCCACTTAACCAACCTCCGCTTTTCCTTCCCAAGCATACTTCAAGATTGCTTTGCCTACAAGCCTCTGTCTGACCTTGTTCTCACTCACTAACTTTCCTCTTGCATACATATTTTACCCATGCTGAGCTAATTTCTGTCATTCAGCAATATTAAAATATTCAGTTATTTAACTAATTCTAACTTTTAGTTTTGGAATTACTATTGTAACTAGTGAATACCGGGAACATGCTGATTGCAGATTATGTCACTGCCTAATTCTCAAAATTTCCTTCCTAAATTTCAACATTAGTCTTCTAATGCAAACTTCACTAACTAGTTAAAATTGACTTTTTATGTATTTTATCTTCTTATTGACCTTGATGATTATTTACATGGACATTTATATATTTAATACTTGATGTTTCTGAAATCCAGAGTGTAGAACACTGCCTGGACTAAATAAAAATGACCCCCAAATATTTACCAAAGAAAACTGGAAAGAAAAATATAAAGCTACTGAGAAATTTTAAGTCAAAGAAGGTTTTCTGTATCACTAAAATAACATAAAAGGCAGAAGATATAAAACATGTTTATTTAATGAAAGCAGTAGGTGGCATTAAGGAACTGAGAGACATGGGGAAAAGAAATTTTGGAATTTTGAAATTAGAAATTTTGAATGTTGATGGTACATAGAAGGAGTAAGAGAAAGCCAAGATATAGCTCTGGAAAGAACTGGAACACTCCCCACCCCCTCCCCACCTTATTCTTTTCTGAATAAGAAAAGTTGAAGTTTAGATGTTTATAATCGCAAATCTTCTTAAAGGAACAACTTCCCAGTTAGAAAATTTAGAACTGAATCTAATCTCCCTCTGCTTTGCTCTTTCATTTGGGAAAAGGAGGACAGCTTTCAAAAGGAAACAGGAATAGGAGAGAACATCAAAATACTTCCTGCTTTAAGGAAATGATGCTCTGATCTCTTATAAACACTCCCTGGGACCTACAACTAAAAGGACTAGAAGCAATTTCTGTTGTGATTCCAACAGGTAGGTACATTAGAAACATTTGGCTTTCCTCGGTATTGTTATGCAAATGTTTCTTTTCAT
Organism: Cryptotis parvus; assembly: GCA_021461705.1. NCBI lineage: Eukaryota > Metazoa > Chordata > Mammalia > Eulipotyphla > Soricidae > Cryptotis > Cryptotis parvus. The sequence goes on from JAJIBD010005381.1 coordinate 86,984, forward strand.
AGACTTATTACTGTCATCTAACATATCTTTGAGGCATTTATGCACAATTTCAATACTTCTTGAACACTACATGTGTACATGTATATCACTGTCACTGTATCACTGTCTTCCCGTTCATCATCGATTTGCTCGAGCGGGCACCTGTAACATCTCCATATGTCCTGTCTCATGCAAGTAGAGCCCAAGGGCACCTGCTTGCTCCAGGAACATAAAGAGCCTCAAACCATTCCATCAGGTCATGGGAATGAGGTCTATAATTGTTACTGGTATCTGGCATATCAAATAAGACACGGGTAGCTTGCCAGGCTCTGCCGTGAGGGTAGCATACTCTTGTAGTTATCTCAAAATTCAGCATTATTGATGAACCGCAGGCTGCAAGAAGCTGCGTGAGCCGGGCTGTGATAGTCTGGTCTGCTACATGTATACATTTCAACCTATTTGTGACTGTTGGTGATGAGGCCCTACGAGTGCAGCAATGCAAGGCTCACTTGATGCACTAAAATTTGACGTTCCTCTCTGAATGCATTGGTTACCATTCAAAACGCTATGATAGAGCAAAACCTTTCTGCTGCCTAGTTTCCATTGAAGGAGAAAAAAATCTTATGAGTAATAAAGGGGATTTCATCAATAATTAGCAATTAATGGGCCTACTTGAAGCTATGCACTGTGTGACTGTGGAGAAAATATATGAATGTGCCATTGAGGGCGGTGTAAAATTAATCAAAGTAATGTGCTATCAAATGGAATGGATTTTCAGTCATAACTGCCTTAACAACATTTTGCATTTAAAGATAGCACAGAATTGAATGCATAAACTTGTTTCTCTTAGTTGGCAATCCTGCTAAAACTTTATTCTTCAGTATACTTAAATACCCAGCATGGATCGTTATTTGCAATATTGAAGGGATTTTTTTTGGGGGGTCACACCTGGCAATGCTCAGGGGTTTCTCCTGGCTCTGCACCTAGGAATTACTCCTGGCAGTGCTCAGGGGACCATATGGGATGCCGGGGATCGAACCCGGCCAGTTTGGGCCAGCCACGTGCAAGGCAAACGCCTTACCTGCTGGACTATAGCTCCAGCCCATTGAAGGGATTTTTAACCAGATTTTTTAACGTCACTTGTACCCTTACTTCTTGTGTTCTGATAACCCTGGCACAAAGTGCTTCTGAACCTTGTATTTAGCTCACAAATCCTCAGTCTTCCCATGATATGTCTGTCAATGGTATTTACCAGGGAAATAGGGCAAGCAATCTGAAGCAAATGCCGTGAGCCCAATGCCTACTCCAAATGAATGCACCAATCAAAATACTGCAATTGCTGCTGCTTCTTTCCTTTGTTTCAAAGTGAGAACTTAGGAAATTAGTTATCCTAATTATCCAGATTAGGTAGAGTGTAGTTTCTCTTGATTACATACCCAGGTATGGGATATCTACAAATATTTACACTAAAAAATTTTATTGTTAAAATAGTGAATGTCTTATCATTAGACCCCATTACAAATTTAATAGGCACCTGCTTTACTATGTTAAAATCTGAAAAAGAGGTATAGGGGTGTCTTCCCCACAGAAGTTGAATTGTTTTAAGACATTTTAAATAAACTTCTTAAAACTGTTCATGAATAATGAGTACTATTTATGAAGAAACACTCTGATCCCCCACATACATAAATGTCAGAGGGCATTATCAAACTTTTACAGATGAGAAAACTGGAGTTTAGAAAAATGGGTTAAGTAGCCCAAGTTTGTATGACAATTTCATCTTTACATTCATTAGTTATGAATTTGTTTCACTGCTCTTTGACTTTCAATATTTACTTTACTCTCAACCTTTATCGACTGTGTGGCTGTTTCGGTCTGAAGTTATCGTTTCATATTGAAATTCTTCATTAGATTTAGGAGAACTAAGTCATTTGAAACAATACAAATGGCAAATGGAAGTCTAACATGTTTGCTTAAAGCCTATAACTGTCATTTTATTTAGGTGCTTTGATTTAAAAAAAATTAATGCCTGTGTTGTGACCAAATGTACATTTACTTGTTGATAAGTTAAATGAGAGTTTTTATTATGGCAAAATTTTATAAGCATTACAAAACTTACATAAAACTGTATAAAATAAAATAAAAATCAAATATATAACTAAAATAAATTTGAATACATTGGTATAGTGCATTACTTTTTTTAGGAGAGATTACTCATAGTACTTACTTTTAAGTGTTGGTTTATTTTTAATGAAAGTCAGTGGTTTAGAAAACCTTGTTCTTAGTTCAACTTATAATGTCCATTAGTTTTAATAACCACCATACGAATTCAAATGAAAGTACTGAAATATGGACTATACCAAGTAAATATTGATACTACTGTTTGAAGGCTTTTGTTGAAATATTTTCACTCATTCCTATTTCTCTGTTATTATTTTATTAACATTAATCATTTATAAGTCACCGTGTTTATTTGGAAGATCTAAAAATTTATGATTCTCCATCATTTCTTTGAACCATAGAGATCTGATATACTTTTTGCGAGTTTTGACAAGAGCACACTGATTTCTGTTTTAAACCATCAGCTACTGATGGGAACTTTTCTAACTACCACCTTTCAAAATTGTCTACTTAGCAAGAGTTACTTACTTAAAAGGAGATTTTTGTCAACATCGATTAAATAACACTTTGCTAAAAAGGGATAGATGAAATAAGTTTATCTTCTGAAATGTTAAGCCAGGTAGCGCATCACTATGATTGTCATCTCAGAAAATGTCAGCTCATTTGGAATGTCTGTCATAGTTTTTTAAAGGTGTGATGTATCTTTAAAATTAACAGCTTGTAGATTGCCTTGCCAGAAGGAAAAATGAGTAAACGCTAGAAAAGATTTGATTTGAAAACACTGTTTTATTACAAACTATGGTTAAAAATTCTTTAATATTTTGAAGAGGTATTGTTTTAATAAATTAGCTACATCACTGACATCCTGCAATACTTCACGCACTTCGAGCTTCAACTTCTCATCAGAATCACTTGCCAGTGAATTATGTGATGGATGAGACTCACTTCTGCATTGTCTATCTCATTTTCATCAGTGATTACATTTGCATTGTTTTCTCATAAAGTGTTAGTTTTACCCCCCCATTTGTATTTTGAGAACCAAATCTTTTTGTTATGCTTCTTTTATTGGTTCTGGAAAAAGCATGCGTATATTATAACCTCGAGAAAGGGAATTTAGCAAATTACATAAGTTGAGACATGTTACAAACATCTGTTCTATTAGCCAGGTTTACAAGCAGCACACACAGAAATACACACACACACACACACAAACAAATGGATTAATGCTTTGGGGCCACATCTTGAGTTGCTCTGGCTTACTCTTGGCATTGCATTCAGGGATCTTCTCTGCAGTGCTGGAGGCCCATAAAGGGATTGGCCTGTGCAGGGTCATATATACATACACATATATACATATATATAAGAAACTTTAGTACTTAAAAGTAGGATCCTCTAAATTAAATGGATGCATTGCTGTTTACACAGACATAGACCAAACAAAACAGTACTACTTCTTCCTAAGTACCAAATTCAGACAGAAGCTCCACAACCCACTGGCACTGAGATTTTTTTCATTTTGTACAGGACTATTCCAGAATCAGGGATGCTGTCTTGTTTGCCAAGGCATCGAAAATCAGATGGGCTGGACATATAATGCGATTTGGAGACAACTGCTGGAATAGAGCCATTACTGACTGAATCCCACGGGATGTCAAAGATCACGTGGCCGCCCACCTACAAGATGGTCAGACTTCCTTGTAAAGACCCTGAAGGAAAGGTTTGAAGCTCTTCATATTCGGAATCAACCAGATGCCATTGGGCTACATTGGCACGTGATAGGGCCCAATGGAAATGTTACTGGCGCCCGCCGAGCAAATCGATGTATAACGGGATTCAAGTGATCAAGTGATCAAGTGATCAAGTACAGGACTGAGAACAGAAAGATTTTCTGCAATAGATGGTGAAAGTCCACAAGAAATCTCAGTTCTAAGACACCTCCAGTCTTCCAAGTACCACGAATTAACACCCTCCCTGATAAATGCAGTTCCATTTTTGCTTAACAAGCATTTTTATAACCTCTTTGAGGATATGGATTATATATTATTTGTCTTTTGCCAGGACTAAATCAGGTAGTGTCTGACATAAAGAAATGCATAAAAGATGTTTGGGTTTGGTAAATTAAAAATTCATAGTCATGGTTTGATAAAAACTGTCTCTTCCATTCTATTTTCTTCAGCCTGGTATTATCACCAATTTTTTATTCTTGTGTCATACTTCTATCACAAGAGATTCTACAAATTTTCTAATCCTTAGTATTTCTACTCATTCATGTCTTAGCCAAGTAACTTCTGTGGATTCTGCTCATTTAAGGACATCTTTATAGGGCTTTGAAAAATGTTAACTGGATTGAAGCAATAATACAGGGGCTTGGCCATTGCACAGGCTGACCCATTTTAGATCCCTGGTGCTAGATATGAACAACCCTTAGCCCACCAGGAGTGATCCGTGAGTGCAGAGGTAGAATGTTAGCTCTGAGTACTAATGGGTGTGCACCCCCAAAAGAAAAGTGTTAATTATTTGATGATAGAAACCTCATAGTTTGAGTTTTCTGTCACAAAGCAGAGGTTGGCTTTTCCATAGTATTATGAATTCTTGTTTGGAGAGGGACAAGTGAGTTATATTGTCTGCTAGTCTGAGTTAGTAGGTGCCTTTATCAAACTTTAATGAAATGATCCTATTCTAAAAGCATCACCACACAGCATCATCTGCTCTGCTCCACCAAATGCCCCCCAATAAACCACTATAATGCAGGTAGTAGTGGATGGGCACTGGTATGTTCAAGGGCGATCTCTATGCTTGTCCCCTAACTGTAACTGTAATCAATTGTGGGGATAGTTCCTTTGCCTGCCTAGCTGTGGATTTAAATCATGATGCTCCCCTTCGCTATTTACGGTAGATGGGTAGAGATGAAAGCATGCACAATCTTGCCTATAGAAGATAAGAAGCCAAAGCAAATGTTCCTCTGTTTGTGCAAAATTTCCTCCAGCTTGCTTCTTGCAGCTTTAATACTGAAAAAAAGGGTTTGTGATCTAAGTTTCTGTAGGCTCTTTGAGATAAATATTCAGTGTTCCCTTGAACATCTCACTAAAAAACACTGCATCTGCTTGGCCTGTCTCCTGTTCACCTGTCTTCTGGTGTAGACATATATATCCTTAAATGATAATAGAAAGAGCATATCTGAGAAAACCATATGTTACAATAGCTTCTGCCTTACCTAAGGAGACAATGACAGATGACAAATTAATATACCTGCGGAGGAATAATGTGAAGCTGCATTTTTCTTTCTCCAACCTTTAGCTCTGCTCCCTTTCTATTTGTTAATTATGCAACTCTAAATAAATTGTTATCGATACCTAGTTAATCTATGTTCAAGGGCATTTCTTTTCATAACATCTTTCTATGAAAATCCTCAGCTTGAATGCACTTAGAGGGAAAAATAGATATGTTTGAAAGGCTTTAATTAAAAATTGATAAATTGGATACCTCGGACATAACTCAATGGCAAGAGCACAGGTCTTGCAAGCATGAGGCCATGAGTTCAATCCACGGCACTGGGCGGCCCCAGCCTCCACGCAGCCTGCTATGACCCCTGCATCCGAACGATACAATAAACAAAAAGCAAAACGAAAAGAGGAAAATTCTTAAAGAATGCTTCAGGCTCTTAGTGAGGCAATTGAAACATTCGCAGGCAAAGATGTTTAATTAATTTTGTTTAACAACCACGACAGTAGTTCCATGTAAATTAATTCACAATAAGTGCTTTTGGAGTTCTTAGAAATTCACTTTCTCACCCAAACCTTGGACAAAGGAATATGGCAAGTTTCTATATTCATTAGCACCCCGAGCACATTGTCGCTGTACGTTTCTAGAAGGCTGGAGATGGAAGAACCGTGTCCCTGCTGATTTGTACTGTAGCAAAGCAAGGCCTGCTGTTTCCCTATTCTACACGTGCAGTCTCATGCAACAGAGATTCAGTTAGACACCGCACTCTCCCCAGCCCTCTGAGCCCAACAGTCTTCTTTGGGTGACCCTTACAATCCACCAGCACAGTGACCCTGCTGATAGGTGTTTGTCCCAACATCTGTGTGGAGGACAGCTGCCAGGATACGAAAGGTGGCCGTCAGCCAGGAACGTGGTCATAGTCATCTACCACATGCTGGCTCCGTTCACTTTATGAACAAAGCCAAAGCCCTGAAGACTTTAATAACAGCAGTGAGGACTGTAGCTTGTCATATTATCAGCGATCAGAAGCAAAATGAACCTTCCAGAGCCAGAAGCTATAAAGCCAATTGGCAAAAGTCCACAAAAATTGGATTCTAAGTGTGTTAATTGAGCTTAAATTAATATGAATGCAGTAATGATCCATGTGAATTTTAGATGATTAAATGTATCAGCAATACTGAAAACATGAATAACAAGGACCCTGCACCTCTATTCTAAGCAATTATTGGAAATGCAGAAGAGTTTACTGGATACTGGCATAGGGAAAGATAAAAAAGCAGAAGAAATGGGAGAGAATAAATATCAAAACTTTGAATTCCTAGAACCTGGAAAACCTTCATATGGAAAAAATCCTCAGGTTTACATGCATAATGTAGCAATTTGAACATAGTACATATTTTGTCTTAATTATATACTTAGAACGATGCAGTCACCTTGAAATTAGGAAGTTATTCCTGATTGGACTTTTCCAACACACAATGTTTCAACATGGATTCCTCATCACTGTCCGCTTCCATCCACCAATTCCCATCCTCCCCTATATGGAGGCTCTCATTTGCTTTCTTGCATACAGTTTTGTGCCGTGGTTTACAGAGCTGCTGTTGATGAAGTTTCATACATAACAATTTACCAACTTTCAGCACTGCTTCCTCTTCCCTGTCTTAATCACTTCTTTCTCACTCTGAAATTCTTACAGAGAAACATCTTAAATGCATATTCCTATTTTAAAATAAAATTCACATGGAGTTATTAATTTATTCTTTTACTACATTTTTGTTTCATTTGCTTTTAGGTCATGTCTGGCTGCACTCAGGTAGCACTGACGGGGCTGGGGATCAAAACCAAGTTTGCTGCTTGCAAGGTAAGTAAGTGCCTTGTGCACTGTACTACCACACTTGTCCTGGGTTTAATATTTTAAAATGCATTTGAAGAGGCCAGGAGATGGCTCAGTGGCAAAGGTGGCGGTGTGGTAAGCCTGAGGCAGAGTTGATCCCCAGAGTTATGGTGTGCGCCAAGCCCGAGTCTGATGTCTCTGCTCTGTCTGACAGCAGTGCTGTCTGAATCTACAAGTCACAGAAATCCCCCAATCATACAGAAACGTGGAATGTGATAACACCATGATTATAGGTGAATACTAACAAGCACTACAGCTAGAAATACGGTTGAGCACCGTGACTTGGAGTGCAACCCCCTGTAAGCAATGTGACCAGAATTTGCACAATTACCTCCAAAAAGGGTAAGCTCAACTGTAAGCACCACAGGTAAAGCAGTTTGATCACAGGGAAATGTACAAATACCATAACTTGATGTGTAACTCCCAGGAAGCACTGCCACTAAAAATGTGCAAGTACTACTATCAAGCATATATGTAACTCCTGGTCATTTAAAACACAAAATCAGCTGATGGAAGGGGAATTATATTATATATATTTGCAATAAATATTATGAAATAAAAATAAAAAATTCACTCAAGCTAATTGATCTTTCTGTAGTTTCTCCCAACTTGCCATTAAAGTAAATGATCTGTAAATGCTCACATTTTTCACCAAACAAAATAATATAGTCCAGATTGCACAGCTGCAGCCATTTAAACAATGGCCCAGATTCATAAGTTCACAACTAGTTTTTGGAAGTCATGGCAAGTCAAGTCAATAAACGTCACATACATACTTGTTGCTTAGGATGAAAATGCTGGAGCACCCTCAGGAGGGAGATGGACAGAGAATTGTTCCAATTAAACAGGTCCTGGAGCTCCTAAAGCACACAGCTGTATATGCAGGTATGTGACACCACCAAATTCCATAATATTGTTAGCCAAGTAGAAACATAGCAAATTAGATGGGAAAATGGCATAGAAGCAAAGTAAGTTCAGAGAACAAATAATGCAGAAGGATCAAGTGGTAAGAAATAGCTCAGTAAAGCCTCAGAGCCTCAGACAATGACTAATACTGCATCATGAAATCTAACAACTTTCAAAAAATTTTCTAATACTGATGTAATTTGGGATAATTCTATTTGATATTTTGTTGCAAGAAGAAACATGATAAATTACATTTTGTCTGCTCAGGGGCAGGTTTAGGATCAGAAACTGGAGACAATGATAGAGAGAATGCTACATAAGTGGTGGGATTAATGTTGGAGCATTGCGTGCTTAAAACAATTACATTATGAACAAGTTTTTTAAACCATGGGATTTAAACAAAACAAAACAAAACAAAAAAGTTCAGACAGAAATGGTGGCCCTGCCCGGGAGCTGCCCGGCGAATGGCATCCAGGGTCTTGCAGACGGCTGGGGAGGCTGGAGCTCGGCTTCGCACTGGGCCTTAGATGACCATGGAACCCCGAGGAGGGCAGATGGGCTTTGGGAGTGGGCCCGTCGCCTCCGGGTCCCGGAAGCGGCCGGATGAGACTCGTCCATCACACTAGCCACCATTTTCGTTGTCCGGATGCTGGGAGACTGCCCTCACGACCAGAGGAACAGAGCAAAACCAGTTCGAGCCCAGGTCGCGCGCCACTTGCGGCCGCGCGGGCCACTAGGGTGGTGAAACAGTGATGTCTTTTGGTGCACTGCATTCCACGAAGAGCAGGAAAGTTTGTTGGGAGGAGATATAGAGAGAGGAAGGAGATGACATGCAGAGCCCGCCGGTTTGTTGGAGTGCGGAGGGGGAGGGAGACGGGACATTGGTGATGGGAGATGGGTTTGGGTGGAGGGTGCGTGTTGGAACCCTGTGGAACCGGGACTCTACATGAGCATCTTTCAATTAAAAAAAAAAGGTGGAATCTACCACGGACATGTGGGAATCAGAGGTTAGGTGAGACAGAGAAGGGAACAGTGTGCTAATATTTGTCAAAAGTGATAATGCCAGCCTAGAACTGAGCATTGAATATAGGAGAAAATATATACATGATAATCTCTAAATGTATGTATTGCAATCCACAATGTGTAAGAGAAGAGAGAAAGAAAAGAGAGAGAGAAGAGATAAAGAACTTGCCATGGAGGTGGGCTGGGGAGGGGGGAGGGAAGTGGAGACATTGGTGGTGGGAGATGGGCACTGGTGGAGGGATGGGTGCTGGAACACTGTATGACTAAAACCCAAACATGAACATCTTTGTAATTGTATATCACATGGTGGTGTAATAAAATATTAAAAAAAAAAGAAATGCCTTGATCTCAGTGAGTAAGCTATTTGCAGAGCACAATCTGGAAGAAAATTCCAATTAAATATGGGAAAATGTATTGGAATGAGAAAAATAGCAATAGCTTATTAATACATGATTTTCTGATAAAGGCATAATAAATTATAGTCTGAGAGAAAATTGAAACTTTCTTATTCCTTTCCAACAGACTCACTCAAATTCAACTGCACAGGGCATGATCAATTAAGGTGATAGAAACTTGGTGCAGGGATGCCGAACTGTGGGAGAATCCCTTTCCCAAGTCTGCTCCTTTATCATGTAATAAGCAGAACCATTGAGAGGTTCTGAATTGTTTCAGGACATTATGGATTTAGAACATGGTCAGGAGGTACATAGGAGATAACTATAGTTCCCCTCTCTACCACACAAAGAACTAAGCAACAAAGGTATACTAGATAATTGTAATTCAGGAAACAAATTGAAGTTTCAGAGAATTTGCATTTCTTAAGAGTAAGGAAAAAAAATAAAGGAAGTAATTTTGAGTTTGTGAGGAAAATATGGGGCAATACAAAAAATACAATTTTTACAAATATTTAATGTATAGTACCTTGGACAATGTGATATTACAGACAAAAGAGAAACACTTCCAAATGCTCTTATTTTTCTTAGAACTACCAGAGCAATTTTCTCTCCAATAGTTGTGAAATTTGTTGAGAAGACCCCGAGGTGAATAAATATCACAAGGTAATTAAAATTGGGCTTCTTAATAAATATTTATGAAGAAACAGATAATTAGAAAAGGACAACATAATTAAAACCTACATTTGTGCCAGTAAGAAAGAATGGGCTAACCTCAATTCAATCAGCATTGTGGAGAACAAACTTAAGGGATTCTCTTCGTACAGAGGCATATATCAGGAAAAAATAAATTGGAAAAGAGCTACAAGAGGTGTCTCACTGTATCACTGTCTTCCCATTCATCATCGATTTGCTCGAGCAGGCACCAGTAACATCTCCATATGACCTGTCTCATGCAAGTAGAGCCCAATGGCACCTGCTTGCTCCAGGAACATAAAGAGCCTCAAACCATTCCATCAGGTCATGGGAATGAGGTCTATAATTGTTACTGGTATCTGGCATATCAAATATGACATGGATAGCTTGCCAGGCTCTGCCGTGCGGGTAGCATATTCTTGTAGTCATCTCAAAATCCAGCATTTATTGATGAACCGTGCGGCCGCTTGCGCCGCTCGAGCCAGGCTGTGATAGGCTGATCTGCTGGGTGGAGTTCTGACGAGTCGGATGTGGAAAATGGAGGTCCTCATGGAGTGGGGGGGGGGGGGGGGGTCGTCTGGCTTGTTGTGAGGCTCTGCTGGGGTGGCGGGCCAGGGCTAGAACTTGCCATCCCTCCCGGGCACCTCATGAGTGGCTGGGCACAGTGAGAGCCAGTAGCAGCTCTGCCCCATGTCTGCCCCATGTCTGTTCACAAGAGGTGTACTAAATTAATAAATTATAAAATATACTAAATTGAGAGAAATCAGTATAATTGAAACAATTTGGAAGAATCAACTCATGTTTTCCTGTGGTATCTCTGCTATATGATATCAAGCTATAGATAACTGAATAATTTCATTGAAGTCACAGAATTGTTTTAATCCACAAGAAAAAAAAATGAAAATTTCACATTTTGTAAGGTCTTCAATTTCTTTCTTAGTTATTTTGGATTTTTCTTGTTATAGATCTCTCATCACTTTTGGTAAGTTGATTCGTAGATACTTCATGTTTTTTGGACACCATTAGGGGTAGACTTGTTGACCTCGGATTCACTTTTTACAAACAGGTATACAACTAACTTTTGTATATTGATTTCATAGTTATACTATGAAGTCAAGATACAAAGTTGTCCGCTATACTAGTTTACTGTTTCTAGAGGCTTTTTTATGTATTATTTAGGGTCTTTCACTTTGGGCTATCTATCCCCAGGACCAAAATATACTCATTCAAAAGATCATATGTGTATCATTATTCACTGCAACACCCAGTACAGTGAAACTGGAAACAGTCTATATGTCTAAGGACAAATAAGTAGAACATGAAGATTTGGCATATATATGTATACATATATCTGTATATCTGTATATCTGTATACTGTATATCTCTCTGTATATTTGTATATATGTACATATGTATATATATATATATATGTATATATATGTGTGTGTGTGTGTATAATGGACTACTATGTATCACCCCAATACAGGCTCAGAAGAAGCCAGAGGAAACCCCCCATACCATAATGGCAGCCATTTTCAACATCTGAACTCCACAGCTTGTCAGAGCCTCTCCCAAGATAGAAGTCAATTTCAAGCTCAGGTACACGGGTCTCAGTGGCTAAAGTCACCAGACTTCTGTGGAGATGGAGCTGGGGTCCCTCTTCCCTGCCTTTGTCCCTTCCAGGAGGCATTGTGGACCCACCCACGAACTACTCCGGGGCTGTCGGCGGTGATCCAGAGACACTGACACATGGGGAAGAGCTACTACCGGCTCTGACTCTTCCCGTGGCATGTAGCCACAATGCAGCCTCACGGTACATCAAATTAGTAAAAACCAACCACATTCCAGAAATTCAGATGGTCAATGCAAGAACAGAAATAGACCAGATTAGCCCAAAACAAACAATAAAAAAATTATGACTTTATCAATACCATAGCTATATATGGGCTGCTATGTTACAAATTACTATATCCGCTGAGGAGGAGAAAAGGACGGAGATGACAATTCTCTAGCCCAACAGCAGACGGGGCCCTCTGGGATGAACCCAGAACCACAGCAGAGGTTGGCAAGCTGGTGTATTCGACCCATGGTATATTCAATATGCCAGAAACAGTAACAATAATAGACCTCATTCCCAAGGAATGGAGACATTACTGGCACCTGCTCAAGCAAATCGATGAGCAGGAAGATAAGTGATACAAGTTGCATGTATATATGTATATGTATATATACACTATATATATACACACAATATATGTATATATGTATATATACACCATATACATATATTTTGTATATATACACACAACATATATATATTTATATATAGATACATATAATAGACTACTATGTACCTGTAAGAAATGTTGCCATTACTCAATTTGCAGCAACATGGATTAAACTGGAGGACATCATGGTAAATGAAGTGAGCCAGGAGGAGGATAAACACAGCATCAAATCCCCTATGTGTCGTATTTAGAATAACTGGATGAAAGAGTGCAATATTTTAAAACAGGGATGCTCAGAGAACCTTTCAGCCCAGAGTATAGGGAGGAGAAGACAAAATCAGAGTGGAAGGGAGAGAGAAAAGATGGATAAGAAGCAACATGCTCCAAAGGGATCCAAGCTTCAAAGGGATCCAAGTACATGGTTGATGTCAAGGAATCACTTGATCACTTGATCACTTGACATGCCGTTATTCGTCGATTTGCTCGAGTGGGCACCAGTAACATTTCCATTGGACCCTATCACGTGACAGTGTAGCCCAATGGTATCTGGTTGCTTCAGGAATACAAAGAACCTCAAACCGTTCATTCAGGGTTTTGACGAAGAAGTCTGACCATCTTGTAGGTGGGTGGCCACGTGATCTTTTGACATCCCGTGGGATCCAGTCTGGAACGGCTCTAGTCCAGCAGTCATCTCCAAATCGCATTACATGTCCAGCCCATCTGATTTTCGATGCCTTGGCAAATGAGACAGCGTCCCTGACTCTGGTGTCAAGGAACAATAGACCCAAATATCCAAACGACAGAATCACTAGCACTGATATCATGAGACTCACACTTCACTAACAACCTAACTTTAAAAAGGTGCCTTTCAGGAGAGGAGACTGAAGGATGGGGCAGGGAAGGAACGTGGGAACATTGGTGGAGGTCATTTGACACTGTTGGTGAGATCTCTAAAGATTTAATCGCAGAAAAATAAAGCACAAGCACAAAAGAGGGGCCATAGAAATAGCTCAATGGGTTTAGCACATTCACACTGGATTTGTTGCCTAAAATCTGCTGGGAGGAACTCCCTGCACCCACGCCTGGGATTAGCCTGAGCACCAGAGGATGTAGTACAAAAATAACTGAGGAGAAATAAAGAATAAAGCAGGAAAAATAGGTTCACCTAGAAGCCCTTTCTAAGAAAAAGCTAATGAGCACAGGAGATATAGTAGGAGAAAACATTGATACTAATAATTACATTTAAATATTGAACTGTGTCTGTAATCCATAATCTTGAAGGGAAGGAAAAGAGGAAGAGATAGAGAGAAAGGGAAAGAAATAAAGAACCTGCCTTGGAGGTGGGCTGGGGGAGTGAGGAGGGAACCAGGGACATTGGTGGTGGGAGATGGGCTCTGGTGGAGGGACGGGTGCTGGGACACTGTATGACCGAAACCCAAGTATGAACATCTTTGTAATTGCATATCTCACAGTGGTATAATAAAATACTTAGTAAAAACATTCTGGTGAACAGCAAATAGGAAAAAATAAATAAAAAACTCTTAAAATTAATAAATATTGGACTGCCTTTTTCTATTTTTAGTAGTTAGATTAAGATGTTAATTGCTTAAGTTAGCCATAGCAATTATCAATATAGTTCTATTCTCTATTTAATTTTTTATGTTCTTATTTATTAATTTTGTGTTTGGGGCCATATATATAGCAGTTTCCAGTGGCTCTATTACTGTGCTCAGGGTCACTCTTGAATTGCAGGGAATTGGACGAGAGTCAGCCACAGTCAAAATAAGCACCTTGCCCCCTATAGTATCTCTTTAATCCTATTTTTATATTAATAATTATAAAGCTTTATAATATTGAAGCTAAAATATAAAAAGCTTTGAATAACTTACATTCTGTACATTAAGCATTGGATATTCAGAGTACATTCAGAGTTCACACTAAGTTAAACAGCAAAATATGGTAGTTTATTTCAAGCTGGTTATTTAAGATTTTATTCATACTAAACATTTACCATACTTGCTTGGGGAAAAGAATCCGTTTCTGGAACTCATTTCTCACTGGTTTCTGTACCATAGAATTAAATGAACAATGGAGAATCATTGCTTTTCCCTGATATATGACAAAGTTTTCATTTGTGTGAATTTCAGTCTTTGTTACATTGTTTAAATTTACCTTCTTTCAAGACAGTTAATTATCATTTCTCAGGTACCATATAATCACACTGTTAACTTTGACCTCTAAAGGGAAAATCTCAAATGTAATTTCTCTTCTTCGAAGAACATTTTAATTCTTTTGTTAAAACTTTATAAAATGTTTACTCTGTGTAGACACTAACGTATGGATAAACAAAGCATTTAAATAAATCCAAACTATAGAGACATAGTTAAGGCAAGAAGTATGAGGAGAGGTGATAGTACAAGAATGAAAATGCCCAGGAGGAGATAGAAACTTTCCTGATGGAGAGAGAAAAGACTTTTTGGAGAAGATTATATTCACAGAGAAACTTGGAAAATGCAACTGTTTACAAAATTGAAATCTTGACATTCACAATAACAAGAACAGAATCTTATAAGATTATACTTAATGATAGGTCAACAAATAAGTGTCATACAACTTCACATATATGTGTTAGATAAAGCGATGAGACCAACAAAGTATGAGACAAATACTCATACTCCAAGAAATTTGGGTGGTTCCAGATGCATCCAGGAAGAGGGTTTAGAAAACATGAGAAAGTTGCCCATCTTATGGAGAAAGAAGGAAATTAACTTTGAGTAGTCATAGCAATGCATTCTATATAGATGAGAAAATATTGTACACCTCAAACAACATATAATTTTATAGGATAACATTATATCAGTAAAAAACAGGAAATACTTAGGTTAGAGTCAAATATGTTGAGAGGCAGCAGGCAGACACAATTCCAATTAAGGAAGATAGAAATGATAGGTTAAAAATCAGTTCCACAGGGAAATAATTAATAGTTTGACTTTGTATAAGATTTGGATCAAGTCAAGGGGTTGGCTGAGAGAAAGTCTACATTCTGACGAGGCTCAGTGGAAACTCCTCGATTTCCAAATCTTCTATTTCCCCCTTCAGAATGCCTGTCATTAGCCCACATTCATCACTTGGTCATCTATTCACACTCTGTCTTCCTAAATTAATATTTTTCCACAAAGTCAGCACTTTTTCTGTTGACTACGGTATCCCCCCTTATTAGCTAAAAAAACAACACAGTGCATATCTGATTGTAGTTGGTGCACATATTTTTCTAATGACATCTTTCTAAGACTCCCAAATAATACTATTCCAATTTTCATGCAAAAACCAAATTTCCCATTGACCTACTTTTTATCTAAACTGTTTCCTCTCTTATGGTTTAACCTTTTCTGGTCTCTCTACATAGAATGCCTGAAACAGACTCTACTTCAAATGCTAGTCATCTGAAGCCATACATTTTGCAGACAGAGTAATCCATCCATAGCATAGTTTGTAAAAATTTAAATTTTAGGTTCACACTGATAATCTCTGCCTCTCTATTCACTGTATATATTTACCCTTGAGAAAATTACTTAATTTCTCTATATTTGAGAAATAGAACTGACCACTCAATATCTTAAAGATTCAATTGCAAAACTTTGGTGAGATCTCTCAGAATAGCACCTGTCACATAATATATTTTGTTTTCACTTTTATTAATTGTTATAAGTAAATGTGTCCATAATATTTATCTCTGTGCATAATTTGAGAAGACAGGGACTGTCATTTGTTTTGAATCACAACTTTCCAAGTAATACTCTGAAAACAGATGTGTGTACTTAATTACTGTTCTTTCATTGAGAAGAACTGAGAAAAAGCATTTTCCCACCCACAATAAATTCATCCTATATATATATATGATATATATATGATATATATATATGAACATTGCACATATTTCAAGCATATAAATATTTAAGTCTAAAAGGGAAATTGTAAACCTTTACAAGGGTGAGGTTTTCTCATCCTCTATTATAGAAGTGTTTCTACTTGCACATGATATATTTTATTTTTACAAACCTACAAAGCTATTTCCACCTAATTCTAAAGAGAAGTATCTCAACATTTTTTTCTTTCAAAATAATATACCAGATACACCATTTTTCAATTCTCAATTGTGTAACTTGTAAATAATTTCACTTTGCTTTTTAGAAACTCTGATAACATATCAGAAATGCTATAGAAAGAGAGGGGATTTGAGTTTATTCTGTGTTGTCTAAACTGGTTAGAAAAGCAATTGTACATTCTTATGTGAGAAAAGATTTCATCTATCCTGACAGCATTTGTGAATAACACATTTTCAAACACTTCACATACTATAGAATTAAATGATGTTTTGAGGGAATATTTTATAGCTGCTTTGAAATGACTGAAGCCAAGAAATGCTAAGAACATTCATTCATGGATTTAATTGTACATTTATCCATCAAATTTGATAAGTTGTGATAATTATTAGTAACAAGACGAGCCAGAGAGATAGCACATTGGGTGGGCACTTGCCTTGCATGCGACCAACTTGGTTTGATCCCTGGCATCCCATACGGTCCCCTAGCACAATCGGGAGTAATTCTTGAGTGCAGAGCAAGAAGTAACCCCTAAGCATTGCCATGTGTGACCCCCCCAAAATAATACTAACAAGAAAGAAAATAAATATGTAAATTACAATAGAAAATGGCCAGTGATGTTCTTAATATTTTAAGACCCTGACTGAAATACATTATGTCACATGATATATTTTAATATAAAATATATCATGTGACAGGTGCTATTCTGAGAGATTTCACCAAAGTTTTGCAATTGAATCTTTAAGAGAAATATAATCTCTTTCTATAGCATTTCTGATATGATGTTAGCAGTTTCTAAAAAAAAAGTGAAATTACTTATTTTCTAAGATTCCTTTACAGTTTTGGCTTTGACCCTGGGCTCAATGCCAGAACTGTAAAGGAATGAAAGATAAAAGGAAGGAAGGAAGGAAGGAAAATAAAAGAACTGCATCACAGAACAACTTAGTTTGCTCTGCAGAAAGAAAGACTATGAAAATAATTAAGTAGAGGAAAACTCAAGAATTGAGTGAATGATTGACTGAGGAGTAAATGCTCATGTGAATAGCAGAGGAAATACCAGACAGCTTTTTGACAAAGGAAGTTGCCCTGAATCACCTCTAGACTGAAGGGTAGAAGTTATTGGGTTGAATGAGGATAGACCTTTCTAGACAGAGGAAGCAGCATGTGTAGAGCATGAAGATGTGCACATGCTTGTCGGATTTAGGAAATGAGTACTGGGGCAGTGAGTAAAGTGAGAAGAACGAGTGACTGAAAGGGCAGTGATAAGGTTAAACGGCTATTATAATGGTATAGACAGGAATAATTCTTAGAATACAATGGGATGTTCTTGGTTCTGAAACTTTATATCAGTCCTGCCATAGGTTACAGTGGTAAAGTAAAAGTGTACTCTCATTTGAACTTAACAGTATAGAGCAAGGAAGGTAGGAAAATTCAAATAAATCACTTCAAACTTCTTGACACAGAGAAATGATTTCTTATTTCTCTTTGGGAATTTGATAAATATGAAGGAATATGCATACATATTTTTATGGAGTAAAACAGAAACACCCAGATCCTTGCTCAAGGTTACTATCACTGTATCACTGTCTTCCGGTTCATCATCGATTTGCTCAAGCGGGCACCAGTAACATCTCCATATGACCTGTCTCATTCTAGTAGAGCCCAAGGGCATCTGCTTGCTCCAGAAACATAAAGAGCCTCAAACCATTCCATGTTTGGTCACGGGAATGAGGTCTATAACTGTTACTGGTATTTGGCATATCAAATACGACACGGGTAGCTTGCCAGGCTCTGCTGTGCAGGTGGCATTCTCTTGTAGTCACCGCTAATCTTCCAAGCACTGCCCATATTCATTAATGGAATATAAATATATATCAGTGTTCTACTAAGTGTGGGAAATGGTAATGCCAGACTAGAACTCAGCATTGAATATACATGATACAACCTCAATGTCTGAAGAGGCTTTCCTTACTCCAGTTTGGACTCTTTGCACCTTTATCAAAGATTAACTGATCATGTCTTTGAGGGTGGGTGTCAGGATACTCAACTCTATTCCATAGGTCCACCGGTCTGTTTATATTCCAGTACCACGCTGTTTTAATTACTGCTGCTTTGTAGTACAGTTTGAGGTTGGGAAAGGTGATGCCTCCCATCTTCTTCTTCCCAAGGATTGCTTTAGCTATCCGTGGGGGATTATTATTCCATACGAATTTCAGAAGTGTTTGGTCAATTTCTTTAAAGAATGTCATAGGAATCCTTATAGGAACCGCATTGAATCTGTACAAAGCTCTAGGGAGTATTACCATCTTAACAATGTTAATTCTCCCCATCCATGAGCAGGGAATGTGTTTCCATTTCCTCGTGTCCTCTTTTATTTCTTGAAGCAGTGTCTTGTAGTTCTCTTTGTATAGGTCCTTTACACACTTGGTTAAGCTGATTCCTAGGTATTTGATTTTCTGTGGCACAATTGCGAATGGAATCGATTTCTTAATATCCCTTTCTTCTCTTTTGTTATTTGTGTATAGGAAAGCCACCGACTTTTGGGTATTGATTTTGTACCCTGCCACTCTACCATACCTATCTATTGTTTCTAAGAGTTTTTGGGTCGAGAGTTTAGGGTTCTCTAGGTATAATGTCATGTCATCTGCAAATAATGATAGCTTGATTTCTTCCTTGCCTATCTTGCCCTTAATGTCCTTTTCTTCTCTGATTGCTATGGCGAAGTACCTCCAGTACTATATTGAATAAAAGAGGTGAGAGAGGGCAACCTTGTCGTGTTCCTGATCTCAAGGGGAAGGCTTTCAATTTTTCCACCATTGAGAATGATACTCCGCTGTGGGCTTTTGGTAGATGGCTTTGACTATCTTGAGGAAACTTCCTTCAATTCCCATTTTCTGGAGGGTTTTAATCATGAATGGGTGCTGGATCTTGTCAAATGCTTTCTCTGCATCTATTGATAGGACCATATGGTTTTTAAAACTGGACAGCTACATGTAAAAAAATGAATTTGGACCTGTGTCTAACACCTTGCACAAAAATCAGTTCAAAATGGATTAAAGATCTCAATGTCAGACCTGAATCCATAAAGTATGTTGAAGAAAATATAGGAAAAACCCTCCACGACATCGATGCTAAAGACATCTTCAAAGGTGAAACACCATTAACAAAGCAACTAGAAGAAAATATAAATATATGGGACTACATGAAACTGAAGAGCTTCTGCACCTCGAAAGAAACAGTGACCAAGATAGAAAGACAGTCGACAGAATGGGAAAGAATATTCAAGCAATACCCATCTGATAAGGGGTTAATATCCAGAATATATCAGGCACTGGTACAGCTATATAAGAAAAAAACAGCCAACCCCATTAGAAAATGGGGAGAGGAGATGAACAGAAACTTTGACAAGGAAGAAATCCGAATGGCCAAAAGGCATATGAAAAAATGCTCATCATCACTAATCATCAGAGGGATGCAAATCAAAACAACAATGAGATATCACCTCATACCACAGAGAATGGCCCATATCCAAAAGGGTAAAAGCAACAAGTGCTGGCGTGGATGTGGGGAAAAGGGGACTCTCATACACTGTTGGTGGGAATGTCGACTTGTACAACCTTTCTGGAAAACAATATGGACATTCCTCCAAAGACTAGAAATTGAGCTCCCCTTTGACCCAGCCATACCACTCTTGGGAATATACCCTGGAAAGCCAAAAACGCACAGCGGAAACACAATCCGCACTTTTATTTTCATAGCAGCACTGTTCACAATAGCCAGAACTTGGAAACAACCAGTATGCCCGAGAACTGATGACTGGATAAAGAAACTGTGGTACATCTACACAATGGAATACTATGCAGCTGTCAGAAAAAATGAAGTTATAAAATTTTCCTATAAATGGATGGATATGGAAAGAATCATGTTGAGTGAAATTAGTCAGAAGGAAAGAGAGAGACATAGAATGACTGCATTTATTTGCATGACATAAATATACTAGGTGATCTTACCGAAAGTGGAAATTACCACAAGTGTGTGGGAGTCAGAGGTTGGTTTAGATAGAGAAGGGAACATGTGTGAATAAATGTCTAAAGTTCTGATACTAACATAGAACTGAGCATTAAATACAGACAAAAAAATGCAAATGATGGCTTCTAAGTGTATCGTAGTGCAACCCACAATGTGTGGGAGAAGGAGGAGAGAGAGAGAGGGTAGAGGAGAGGAGATAAAGAACCTGCCATTTAGGCAGGACGTGGGAGGGGGAGGGAATTGGGGACATGGGTGGTTGGTGAGGGGCACTGGTGGAGGGCGGGTGCTGGAACACTGTGTGACCGAAACCCCCAAGCGTGAACAACGTTGTAATTGTATATCTCACGGTGGTATAATAAAATGTTAAAAAAAATAACAAGATGAAGAATTAAATGCCCCAGGGATGAAACCCATTGTAGAAATCAGTAAACACCTAATTAGCCTGGCTGTATCCTAATAAACCATGCTGTTCTACTACAAAAAAAAAAAAAAAAAAAAAAACTCAATGTCTGTAGGGCAAGCCACATGTGGGGGACGGGGGAAGAAAAGTGCCTGATATAGAGGTGAAAGGGAATGTGGGGGCATTGGTTGTGGGAATGGGGCACTGGTGGAGCGACAGGTGCTGGAACATTGTGTGAATAAAACCCAATTATGAAAATCTAAAGAGATACACGGCCTAAATCATTTAATTTTTCCCCTTTTTTTTTCTTTTTGGGTCACACCCAGCGATGCTCAGGGATAACTCCTGGCTCTGCACTCAGGAATTACTCCTGGCGGTAGCTGGGAACCATATGGGATGCCGGGATCGAACGGGCCAGCATGGGCCCGCCGTGGCAAGGCAAATGCCCTACCCGCTGGGCTATCGCTCAGGCCCCTAATTTTTCAACTTCTGATCAGATAATAAGGGTTTCGGCAACCTTTAAAAACCTTTGAAAACAAAGGTTGAAACCAATGTCTATATCTTAAACCGAAATTGTATTCACCAAAAGCATTAGCTCTACTATAACGATACTTCAACTGTAATTCAGAAGCGGGCAGCAGGCACGGATATACCGGGCCTCAGCGGCTGGCACTTGGGGCTCATTCCTGGCAATACAGAAGACTTGCATATGTTGGCGGTGCTGCACGAAAACCAAGTGCCTCACCAGCTGTACTATATCTCTGCACAATCCCCAACTTAAAATATAAAACCTACAAAAGCCAGGGTTTGTCAATGTGATCATGCAAATGATTCACATAACTTATTTTATCTGTGTCAGCCCTGAGCATCACCAGATATAGCCCAAAACACAAAAAAAGAACAAAACTGAAAGAGACATCCATCAATCCGGAAAGCTGCAGAACCTACAAAGTCCTTATTCAAGGTTACTAAGTATCATGAAATGGTGTTAGAGTTATGTAACGGGGGTCGGAGCGATAGTCCAACAGGTAGGGCATTTGCCTTAATGCGACTGGCCCATGCCGCCCAGGTTCGATCCCTGGCATCCCATATGGTCCCCAAGCATGATTACAGAGACAGGAAAAACCCCTGAGCATTGCCGGGTGTGACCCAAAAAGCTAAATAAATAAATAAATAAATAAATAAATAAATAAATAAATAAATAAATAAATAAATAAAATAAAGTTAGGTAACTAAGTTTATTAAGAGTCACATTTAAACCCTATTTTGGTTTCCTTCAAAAAATTTATATAGGAAACATATATCTTAATTTAGACCTGGAACAGCCAGAAATTGGCCAGAGAGATGGTACAGCAGGTACGGCACTTGCCATACTTAAAAAATTTAATTCATTCATTTAAAAAAAACATTGACAATGTTTAATTTATCTAGTAGGAAATCAGCTCAGTTTGAATTAAGTCACAAGATTTGCTCAGCCTGTGATACAAATACATCGCCAATTTCATGTTCAAACTTCTTCTGTGATGATATTCATGTTAAGTCAGCATTTGCACCACTCGGAGATAAATCAGGAAAATGGGCAGTTTTCTTTGATTAATTGCCCCTCCAAGTCCCCAGCATATAATTTAAAAGCAGAACCATTCAGCTATAGGAGATTCTGAGAGTTCATTATAAAAAGTTTGAATTATCATTCTGGTGTTGGTGATTGACCCAAATCCCTCTTGGTGATTGACCCAAATTCCCAATTGCGCTGGCTCCCATTTTTAATTGTTCAGCCAGAACACTGGAGATTACTTATGTATCCTACTCTGGGGACCTCTTTCAGTTTCACTAATGTCTAGGTTTATGGTGATAATGGGAATAGACTCTCAAACTCTTCACGTGCTGCTACTATGACTAGATAGTCTAAGAGTTGCCAATCTTATTTATAGAAGTATTTCAATATTCTGTAGTCAACTGATTCTATTTACCCATTTACAAAATTAGTTACATCCTGAGCTTACAAAAATGTAGAGAGAACAAATACATTTTTCATAGTAATTCTCATGTTTTTATTTTCTGAGGACATTGAAGAGTACAAACTGATTTTGCTTTGCTAGTAACATTTGGGATAATTTTGATACCGACTGGAAGATTCTTACTATGCCACTTACTACCCTTTTAATTTTTTGGCTTGAAAAACCAGAACTATCTTGTATAATTGCTTTTCATCACTACTGTTCCTCACTTATTAACTTCATATTAATTTTGCTAGAAAGATAATACAGGAGTTAAGTTTTCTGCCGCACAGACTGCCAACCCTGGTTCCATTCGCAGCACAACATAAGATCCCCTGAACACCCCTGAGCCTTTAGAGAAAAGAGACCTGAGCACACCAGGTTGGCCCCCTGCATCAAGCTAACAGACATAAAAAGATGTAGCATGCCTCTCATCTGTCTGGATTCTAGTCTCATATCTACGTATGTATATTATAAGTTAGGGTCTCTGAATGCTGACAGTTTATATTCCTTTACATATAGAATGTTGCACTTTGTGTGGTGCTGTTGGTTACTGGGGGTAGGGGTGTCAGGGACAGAATCCAGAGCACTGCAGAAGGAAGGACAGTGGCCAACCGATGTTTATTTCCCAGGCCAATTTTGCAATATTTTGGGCGCAGTCTCAAGAAATCTTCTAGCAACTTTGAACTTCTTCCTATCTGACAGGAAAATTTTAAAGTCATGTGCACATGGATAGAAGTCCCCAGGGCAGTTTTTTCTTGTTTTCTTGTTCCGTACCTTGCAACATACGTAAAGCAATTCTTAGAGAAATTAATATATTGCAGATCAAAACGCAGCAAGAATCTGACAGAGAACTAAAACTAAAAATTGTATTTCAGTCTATTTTCTTTGTTTCATGTTGAAACAGGTTATAAATTATAAAGTATAACGCTAGATAAAAGAGGTCTAACTATAGATAGATCCAAAGTAGAAGGATACCAGATAGGCCACATTCACCAAGACTTTTTAAAATGAAAGTATGGAATTCACAGAATCTGTAATACATGGTATATGGTGAAGGGATCTGGAAGTCATGAGAACTTTGTTATCTTGTTTTCCCTTTCATAAGCTTCCTGTCCTACACTATTTTACCAAAATTTGATAAAGTTGATGTTAGTTAAAATCTTTTGAGCATAGTAGTTTATGGTGACAATGCAAATCCAAGACCATTGCTATCAATTTGAGAACAGAGTAGTTTTTAGCTCTACCAATATCCTTTAGGTCAATAGTTTTCATCTACCAGTCCAAAGACAAA
The DNA here is from genome assembly GCA_021461705.1 of Cryptotis parvus. Classification (NCBI taxonomy): domain Eukaryota; kingdom Metazoa; phylum Chordata; class Mammalia; order Eulipotyphla; family Soricidae; genus Cryptotis; species Cryptotis parvus. The sequence continues at coordinate 111,268 of JAJIBD010005381.1, forward strand.
TGTGTTGTACTTACTGAGAGGTGAAAACAACTTGGCTGAACTGCTCGTCTATGGATGGTATGCAGGACAGGGGCTCGACAACAGGTAAAAAATGATTTTTTTGCATATTTATTATGTTTTATTTTTTGACAATTACAAAAATGTTCATGTTTGAGTTTTGGCCATACAGTGTTCCAGCACCCATCCCTCCACCAGTGCCCATTTCCCACCACCAATGTCTCCTGATACCCCCTCCCTCCCCTAGCCTGCCTCCGTGGCAGATTCTACATCTCTTTTCTTTTTTTTAAGTATTTTATTATACCACCGTGAGATATACAAATAAAAAGATATACAATTAAAAAGTTCATGTTTGGGTTTTGGTCATACAGTGTTTCAGCACCCGTCCCTCCACCAGTGCCCATCTCCATACAAATAAAAAGATATACAATTAAAAAGTTCATGTTTGGGTTTTGGTCATACAATGTTTCAGCACCCGTCCCTCCACCAGTGCCCATCTCCCACCAACAACATCCCCGGTTCCCTCCCCCTTCCCCAGCCCTGCTCCATGGCAGGTTCTTTATTTCTTTGCCTTTCTCTCTCTTTCTCTTTTCCTTCCCTTCCAGACTATGGATTACAGAACATACATTAAAAGGTTGTCATGTGAATCCTTTTGCCTCTATTTAATTCTCAGTTCTAGGTTGGCATTAGTACCCTCGACTATTATTAGCACCCTGTTCCATTTTCTGTCTTTCCTAAACTCTGACTCCCACACGTTTGTGATAATTTCCACCTTTGACAAGACCTCCTAATATATGCTTCACTTGACCTTGGAGAGCTCTGTACAGATTCAATGCAGTCCCTAAGAGGATACCGATGACATTCTTCAAAGAAATTGACCAAACGCTCCTGAAATTTGTATGGAACAATAAACCCCCAAGGATAGCTAAAGCAATCCTCGGGAAAAAAGAAGATGGGAGGCATCACCTTTCCCAACTTCAAACTGTACTACAAGGCAGTAGTAATTAAAACAGCATGGTATTGGAATAAAAACAGACCTGTGGACCTATGGAATAGAATTGAGTATCCTGACACCCAACCTCAAACACATGATCATTTAATCTTTGATAAAGGTGCAACGAGTCTAAAATGGAGTAAGGAAAGCCTCTTCAACAAGTGGTGTTGGGAAAACTGGGCAGCAACATGTAAAAAAATGAATTTGGACCTGTGTCTAACACCATGCACAAAAATCAGATCAAAATGGATTAAAGATCTCAATATCAGACTTGAATCCATAAAGTACATTGAAGAAAATATAGGAAAAACCCTCCACGACATTGAAGCTAAAGGCATCTTCAAAGGTGAAACATCACTAACAAAGCAACTAGAAGAAAAGATAAACATATGGGACTACATGAAACTAAAAAGCTTCTGCACCTCAAAAGAAACAGTGACTAAGATACAAAAGCAGTCCACAGAATGGGAAAGAATATTCACCCAATACCCATCTGATAAGGGGTTAATATCCAGGATATATCAGGCACTGGTAGAACTTTACAAGAAGAAAACAAACAACCCCATCAAAAAATGGGGAGAAGAAATGAACAGAAACTTCAGCAAGGAAGAAATTCGAATGGCCAAAAAAACATATGAAAAGATGCTCATCATCACTAATCATCAGAGAGATGCAAATCAAAACAACAATGAGATACCACTTTACACCACAGAGACTGGCACATATTCAAAAGAGCAAGAACAACAAGTGCTGGCGTGGATTTGGGGAAAAGGGGAACACTCATCCATTGTTGGTGGGAATGCCGGCTGGTACAGCCTTTCTGGAAAACAATATGGACTTTCCTCCAAAGACTAGAAATTGAACTCCCATTTGACCCAGCCATACCACTCCTGGGAATCTACTCTGGGAAACCAAAAATACGCAGCGGAAACACCATCCCTAAAAATCGATTTTAAAAAGCTGTTTAGAACTTCACAGCAAGGGCCAGAGCTATAGAACAACAGGTAGCGTACTCGATTGGCAAGAAACTGACCAAGATTTGATCCCCAGTGATACGGTTACCCAGCTATGGCCAGCGCCAGAAGGAGCAAGCCCTGAGCATCGCTGGGTTTGGTCCCCAAATAGAAAACACACAAATAAAAAACAGTTAAAAACTTTCATTTTTATTATAAATAATTTTTAATGGAAGTGTCTAGGACAATGGTATGGAATGAGGTAGTTAGGCTTCAGTTGCTGGCTTATTAGAAAATAATTTTTGAATTGGTTAGGGCCAACAGAGTGAATCATACTGTAGGTATGTCAATTCTTCCTTTTTTCTTCCTTTACTCAGAACATATAATGATAAAGAAAACTAAATTTTGCTGAAAATTTTGTAGCCTTGGAATCTCTTATTTGCTGTGGGTCTGATTATAACTCATCTAGTCAAGATTTTCAGGTCTTTGTAATAGTTACCGATAGTAGTCATAATTCTAATTAAGTAATACGAGTTCATAAAGCACGATTGTTCTTGTGAGTGCACAGATACAGGTATTATTGTATATAATAATTTAATCTTTATTGCTAAAATGATTTCTAATTTTAAGTGTTTATTTCAATATATCTGTTTCAAATACGTCTAATATGACTGGCAATACTAAGAACAAAGCTTCTTCTGAAATGCAATAAAAACTATAACGTGGCAAACCTGTGGAGAAGTCATTTTCAAAAGACTGCTATTCACTCAGGACCCTGGAAAGGGCTCATTCCGTGTAAATTCAAAAAGGCAACCAACAGGCTTATTGTCATGCGTTTGTGAGAGAGTATCATTTATTTGACAGAGTGAAGTCAGCCTCAGGGTGAGGTGGCTTTGTTCAACTACTATCAGACAGGAAAAATTATTCCCCATCTTCTTGATAGGAAGTCAAGGGAAACTTCTTGTTAGCCACTTACAGATATAAATAATGGGCTGTACCACAGTATGTGGATGCACAATACCATTTGGAAAGAGGCACTTTTCTTATTTATGAAAGACCTGAAATGGTGTCTTAAGATTCAACCAATTTATTTAATTCAATTCCACTTTATTTACATTGGTTTCCTGAAAAAGGAAAATCTTGCCTAACACTGTGTTAGATTGCTTAAAATTTACTTTTCTGCCTATGATATGCCCTCTTGAGTGAATATTGAGATACTTTCAGGCTTTCATCAACTACTGTCTAACATAAATTAATGTGCAACAATATTCAAAATTAAAATATATACATGAAATATTGGCATTATTTGAAAATTATTGATTTTAAAAAGTGTTTCTTGTGCAAAGTGTGCACACTGTACCTTCTTTTTATACATTGTGGCGGTATATATCAAGGGAGATGAAATGAAAGCCTTATAGTTCTGGTTCACAGCATGCATAAAAAATCAAAGAGATAGGAGTTTGCCTTTTGAGGACCAACTTAAATGATGGTGATTGAAGACTGAAGCATTAAAAAAACTGTGAGGATGAAAAAAAGAATAATTCTTAATTATAAAGCTAAGAATATATATGAGCTGAACTCAGTTTAAGAGAATCTCTTTTGAACCAAGAAAGAAGAAAATTGAGAACAACTAAGAGGAAATATCACTTGACATAATTTAATAAATTCATGAGGTTTAGTTTTATAGTCCAAAGTGATATGGCCTGAATTTATAATGCATTAATGAAATTTAGGAAAATTTTAAAAGTTTGAAATAATGACTAGGATGAAATTATAGTATGAAGGAATGGAGAAACATAGCTTAGAGTTAGATTAATTCTTCAGGAGTTCATTTAGGAAACAACAGAGCATTCTATAGTCGCCTTGTCAGTACCTGTTAGAGGCAGTGAGTTGAGTCAGATTGCCTGCACAGCCGATCACCTATTTTAACTCATATATGCTTACATTATCAAGGGATACTCTTAAGGTGTATCTTAAATGGTTGCAGAGGATATGATTTCCCCTAGGTTGACAAATTATTCATTTTCAAATTAGAAAATATAGATCAGAGAAAGGTTTTCACATAAAAAGAAAATTATTTAGATTGATATTTACATATCAAAATGTCTATTTTTATACATTTATGAAATATACTTGCTTTTAAACTTTATGCCAACATTTATGTTTAGTTAAATAAAATAATTCCAGCTTTCTCCATTTGTTAAGAGGCCCTCTCTTTTATTTTGGGAGATTAAAATTGAGCTATTTTCTGTATAGCTTATAATTACGTAGAACTTTCCAAAAAAGAAATTGAAATATCACTTTTCTCCCTAGAGCTTCTTCATTATTTCTCAAATTCACATTTATAGTTAATATTAATTTACTAATATGAATTTAATATGAATTTAATAATGAATTTAATAATAATGCAATAAATTCAGTCTTAAATTAACTGATAGTTTGGTAGGTATCTCTCATAAGAATATACAGTAATAATTTCTGATTGGTCTCTAAGAGAAATCCCTTTCCTCATACTGTTCTCCTAAGTCATCCAGTTTTTGTATCATTTATCTTTGTTCTACTTCATTCTCTGCCATCTGTTTGTCAGTGTTGCACCAGTTTGGGCCGTACATTTGTGAAATGCTCCCTTTAGATAAAAATAGTGAGATTTTTGCCTAAATACCTTGCCTAAATTTTCATTGTTCATCATTATCTGACACTTTATATCAAACCATTTACATATTTCTGTTCTGCAATCTACTTACATTTTGACTCCCAAAGAAAGTTATTTTACTTCACTGAAAAGCAAGACAGTGTTTACCCTTGTTATTGGACTTTCATTTTTACTTTTGACCATTAAATTCCATACACAAATTTGATCAATTATTTGTGTGTGAGAGACTGAGCCATACCCAGCAATGTTCAGGGCTTACTCCTAACTCTCTGCTCAGGAGTTACTCCTGGTGACATTAGGGGAAGAAATGTGTTACCAAAGATGCAATCTTAGTTTTATACAAGGCAAACGCCTTATATACCATACTGTCGCTCCAGCCCAGTTCAATGATTTGTAACCCATTTTTGGTTTTGTCTATAATGAAATTCATTTTATCCCATGTCACTTTCTTTTCTCAATACAGATAATGGTAAGAACTTATCATAGAATAAACAGGTAATGATTGACTTACAATCTACAAAGTACATTTATATATGCTAGGAGTTGCGATTCTAATGAAGCCCGCTGGGATGGGCGTTATACATATATTAGAAATAGTTGAAGAAGCTGACACTCACTAGTATGTTCTAAATCACATGGGCAGTTAGCAGAATCAGCCTTCCAACTCTCATTCCCATGGGAACCTTTTATGTTGCTCTCTAGAGAACAGCAAAGAACACAGATAAAAGGAAATAGTTTTGTGTGTGACCTTATTTTTGTATATAAGCTAATCATTTTTTACTTGAAAAAATTTAAGAAATGAATACATAAAACATAAAAGTCTACAACTGGATAACTGAGGAAGTAAAATGAGATTTTCAATGAGAAAATGATTAAATAAAGGCATATAAAATTAGACACTGAAATTGGTAGAATTTGAAGAGTAGCTGGTGATTGCTGAAGGAATTGAGAAAGAATCACAAATTACCCAGACTGGAAATTTAGGAGATAATCACTAAAAAAATTTAAAAAAGGCATTAGAGATAAATAAAAATACTTCAGAAGAACATAAACGCTTCAGAAAATATCCACATTTTAAAAATACTTATACAGACACAAACGAATCATGGCGGTGGTCTACAAAATCACTTACAAGTCTGACATAAAACTTTCCCTTTATTATCCATCTTGAGAAGTTGGCATTTGAATGATTGTATTTTCAGAACCTTAATTATCATCTTCCTTTTGACTTTCCTGTTTACCAGAGAGTTTTGACTTGAGGATGAATCTGATCTTAGTCCTAGTCCTGTAGTCCTGTGGTCCTGTGTAACTCTGGGGGGTTATCAATATTTTTGTACATTTTGCAATGAAAAAATGAGCGGGATGCCATTTTCTCATCCATGTCGTGGGGATGTGTAGGAAGTAAATGGATATTCTGAGCTCTTTTGAAAGATGCAGTTGCAAGATCTAGGGAGTTGAAAGAACTTCAAGTATCCATTGTGGGTGGCTTGCTCACTCGCACTGTACGCCTGATGCTCCAGATTCCACTGACCTTTATCCTGTCTCTCACATAAAACAACGACACTGGCATTCCATTTCAACTCACACCTCTGCACAGCACCTTGCCTAAATTTTCATTGTTCATCATTATCTGACACTTTATATCAAACCATTTACATATTTCTGTTCTACAATCTACTTACATTTTGACTCCCAAAGAAAGCAGAATTGTATCATGTCTCTTGATCAACTAGAACATTGTCCAGGACTTAGAAATAATAAGTATGAAATGTCTGTGTAAAAATGGATATAAGTAAATGTAATATACAAGGTAGTAAAAGTTATTTTTAAAATAAGTAATTAATTTATTTTATTTTGTCATTCATCAGAATTCAGTAGTGAACTATTCACCGTAAAGTCCACAATCATTCTCTACTTCATGGTTCTCTCAACTGTCAAAAAGAAGAAACAGAGCAGGGTTAAATTGTACTGACATGTGCAGATAGGTCCATAAATAACGGATTTGAATGGAAAAAGATATGATATATAAGTACTCATGATTGGGAAGCTGAAATTCCCAGAATAATTCTTATTAAACTGAAATGACTCCCTGAAACTCACTAGTGATAAAACCTACTTGCAATGTTCAATTGTTAATAGATACAATTTTGCCAAAACTTAAATGCTATTGTTCAATTAGTGCATTTCTATACATCATCAAAGGGATTTTTCTACAGGGCAGTTTCACAAGTAGAATGAATTTCAGTCAATTTAACGTGCAAAGACACTCTCGTCATGAATCAAGTGAAACTGAATGCCTGCAGCATCCCACACCTAGAACATAGTACTACTGTGAATTCATACTATACACGGCAAACAATAGATCCTATATAATTATATTTCCAGTCAAGCTTTGAATGAGTTCTGCCCTAAAGAACTATTAGCAAACAACACAAGTGATGGTATGTCACGAACCAAGGGATAACTAACTAACCCACTTAAATATGTCTTCCCTTTGAACATATAAAAAACACCAGCAATTTAGCAGCTGATGTATCAGCACACATTTCAAGGGAGTAATTTCTGCAAGAATATGCATTTACACCAAATATTACTTTTCCCACCACTGCCTGGAATTTATGTAATTTAATTAACTTGTGCTTCAGTGGCATTTTTTGGAAATAAAGTGCTTCTGAACTCAGCATTGGATAGGACATACTTAGCATTCCATCATGGGAGAATGATGCATAAATCTAAGTCTTTAAATAAAAGTATGCTTTAATATAAATTAAGTTGAAAGCATTGGGCCTGTTGAAAAGTTTGCTGTCTTTAAACAACTAGGTATGCTCACACTGAGGGGGAAATGAAGTGTTTTGTAAGTTTAAAATGTACAAAAAAAAATATATATACATATATATAAATTCCTATGTACAAATTCAGATGCACACTTATACATGTATATACATGTAAAAATGTATTGCACATGAATAGGAGTTGTATACATTTCCAGATATATAAATTAGACATTTCTATTATAATAAAAATATTAAAATATTTTTATATTTATAATATATAATATATAATTATATAATATATTCATATATAATATATTATATAATATTATATATTTATATATAATAAATATATAATATTTATTGCTCTCCCTGTGCCCAGTCGCTCATGAGGCGCCCGGGAGGCATGGCGGTTTCTAGCCCTGGCCTGCCACCCCAGCAGAGCCTCACAACAAGCCAGACGGCCCCCTACTCCATGGGGGCTGCCATTTTCCACATCCGGACTTCCCTCTCGTCACAACTCCACCCAGCAGACTGGAATATCACAGTCAACCCTGCAGCAGTTTTTTTTCAATCCGGCCCAGGTATGCTGAACCAGAGACTCTCAGACATGGGGCAGAGCTGCTACTTGCTATCCCTGTGCCCAGTCGCTCATGAGCGCCCGGGAGGCATGGCGGTTTCCAGCCCTGGCCTGCCACCCCAGCAGAGCCTCACAACAAGCCAGACGACCTCCCCGACTCCACGGAGGCTGCCTTTTTCCACATCCAGACTTCTTTCTCGTCACAACTCCACCCAGCAGACCAGATTATCATAGCCCGGCTCGTGCGGCTGCTAGCAGCCACGCTGTTCATCAATAATTGCTTTATTTAGAGGTAACTACAAGAGTATGCCACCCGCACGGCAAGTCTGGCAAGCTGCTCGTGTAGCATTTGATATGCCAAATACCAGTAACATTTATATTAGGTCATTCCCATGACCTAGTATAATGGTTTGAGGCTCTTTATGTTCCTGGAGCAAGCGGATGCCTTTGGGTTCTACTAGCATGAGATAGGACATATGGAGATATTACTGGGCCCGCTCTAACAAATAGATGATCAATGGGAAGATAGTGATAGTGATAGTGAATATAATGTACAAAGAGAGAACTGCAAATGTCACATATATATTGTAGTAAAATTTTTTGCAAGATCCAGATTACATAATAATCCATAGTAAAAAAACGAGACCAGGAAATAACTCAGAAGCTAAAGTGCCTATAGTGGAAATTGCTAGCAGTGGATGCAACTCCCAGCGATAGTGCTTGCTCGAGCGTGATATTATCATTTCTACTCTCTGTGATCTCCAGGGCTGCAAGAAAATTCCAGTCAAGCAAAAGCCTGTGTTGTATATTACCTCAACTCAAAAAGAGGCATGTATGTCTTCCCAAAAGCTGGAAGTTGATTCCAGGAGGAACAAATGTGCACAACACAAGTTAAGGAGTGGCCAGTGGTGAGCAGCTGAGGTAAGTGTGCAAGCAAAGTCTTACGAGAGGCGACTGCCATCGATGACCACATCAAGTGTGTATGAAACCCCTGATTATCGCAACAACAACGAAACAACAGAGAGAAGGAAAAGAAGAAGACCTAAGAAGTTTACACTGTTTTAGTTCCTTTTATGTCTGTTAGAATCTAATCCTTTCACAGATTACAGATTCCACCTTTTACAGATCTTAGGCTTCTTTTCTCACCAGAGTAGCTAAGAAGGCAGAATAATTCCAAGTCTATGAGATCGGCATTGCCTTGATTAGAAAACCAGACATTGCACAAAAATAAGACAGAAGACCGATATTACTAATTAACATAAATCAAGAAACTCAATAAAATACTAAAAATGGAATATAATGGTATGGTAAAGGATCATGCATCATGATCAAGAGGGATCTATCCCTGGCTAGTGAGGATGGACAGTTTAACATACACAATTCATGCATATAACAGTGAATAGAAAGACAAAAAGAATAAATTTTTTTTCCAATGGATGCAGACACAGTCCCAGACAATCTTTATCACCCCTTGAAGATTAAACTTAATAGGATCATAGGTGAAGCTCAACAGTAGAGAACTTGCCTCTCATATCTGAGACCCTGGACTTGACTCCTTCCCTGGACCCCAACAACACACACACACACACACACACACATACAGAGCTAAAAAACTTTGAAATTGAATAAGATAATATTTCAGTATAATAAAATTCACATGCTATGAGCTCAAAACAAAATTTTCAATACAAAAGTCAATGCTGAAAAACTGACAGTTGCTTCTTTTAGAACCAGGACCTAAGACAAAGCTATATATTATCACCATTTCTATTTGAATTTAAGATATCTAAACTTAAGGTATTAGTTCTGAATACTTTTTAGCTCTAGCTAAAAGTCTTAGCCAGAGCAATTACACAGAGAAACGAAACAAAAAAGAATCAGGATTGGAGATGAAGCAATGTCATTTACAATTATTCACATTATTAGAATATGTATAACTACATATTACAAGGTGAAATACATATACATTAAAATTATAAGAACTAAATAAGCATCAAAATATTTTATTGTTCTTTCTTGGGCCACGCCCAATAGCATTCAGAGCTTACTCCTGGGTCTTTGCTCATTTGCAGAGAGAACTGCAAATGTCACATATATATTGTGGTGAAATTTTTTGCAAGATCCAGACTTCATAATAATCCATAGTAAAAAATATGATACCAGGAAATAACTCAGAAGCTAAAGTGTCTATCGTGGAAATTGCTGGAATAATTTCTGATTGGGCCACATGGGACCCCTCTGTGGTTCTGGTAATCAAACTTGGGGCAAGTCATCCAAGTCCAGCTCCCGACCCCCTGTCATATATCATCCACCCTCAAAAACAAAACTTTGAGCTGCAAAGACATTCGACATACTTAAATTGATGTATATCCTATGAAAAACATTATAGAGATTGAATGCAATCCTAATGAAAATTTTAGATTTTTTTTTTTTTTGCTTTTTGGGTCACACCCGACGATGCTCAGGGGTTACTCCTGGCTCTGCGCTCAGGGAATTACTCCCTGGCGTTGCTCAGGGGACCATATGGGATGCTGGGGATTGAACCCGGGCTGGCATGGACCAGCCACGAGCAAGGCAAACGCCTACCCGCTGGGCTACTGCTCCGCCCCAATTTCAGATTTTTTAAGAAAATTGAAAAAAAAATGATTTTCACAGGATCTTAAAAGACTTGAATTGTTATAACAGTCATGAGGAAGAGAAAAATACTGAGGTATCATGTTATTTGTTAAACTATGATACAAAAATAACGGTAGTTAAAACTGAATGGCATAAGAATAAGATAATGGGGACTTATTGCAAACCCATAGACACACACACACACACACGTGCCTTACTTACCTCTTACTTGATTTTCATCCATTTCCTACCCCAATTTTTTAACAATGAGTTTACTTAGCAAATCCACCAGTTTTTCATAATTTGATACTCATTTTGTTTCATTACATTGCATTTTCATCCATGTTGCACTAAGTTGCATCATTTTATTTTATCTACATTGCAGTATATCACAAGCTTTCTTAATTATCTAAACATATAACTGTCATTTATACCATTTGTCCTGATAACCCAACATTTGCATTGGAACTGAAGAATATGAAGAATATAAAATTTTATGTACCCCCCCAAGCTTATTGAAGCATTATTCATAAAAAACTAATAGGTGGAATAAAATGAAGGTACTGCTATATGAGATGTCTTGTAGTTATACATAAAATTTTAAAGATGAACTTTAGCACTTGCAAAATAAATGCAGGATGCTGGTGATAGTCATGCAAAATAAAATGAGTTAAAGGAAATACAATTACAGCAATGATTCCACTCTGCATGATATAAAGATGTAAAATTGATAAACAGAAAAAAAGCAAAATCAAAAGATAACTCAATCGATACTGATAATAGAACTACAGATACCTAGGGGAAAGATGCATAAGAGTGAGAATTATAAGGGGGATAAAAAATACTTGGAATACAAACAAACCAATTAAAATTGAAATCTCACAACAATAAAAATAATAATAATTATATCTATAATGATTTTCTTTGTTGGGAAAAATGATCTGACAGAAATTAGCATTGTTATTTATATTTTACTAATAATAGTATGTAGTCATTTAAATTGGTTTAAAACTCACAGAGGTTGCATAAATAATGGAAAAACCTTAACTGTCCTTAGTGGTCAAAACTAATAGCGGAAAAATTCCATTACATTAAGCCATACTTAAAAATAGTTTGAAAGTAAACACTTCTGCTATCAATGATGGATAATTCTAGAGCACAGCACTACTAAAATAGACATAGGTTGATTTTTAGAAGAACTGAAGCCTATAATCCAACACCATCTTTCTATGACTTTTATACCATCTCAGAATGAACATGGTGTATCATGATATGTCATAGTGAATCATGACAAAGCAATTGAAGAAACAACCAATTATATAAATAGTCTCCTGATTGCAAATTCCCTTCAGAATCTGGCAATCACAGTTACAAATGGCTCCGTTTGCCTGCACTCTGTTGAAATCACTTATTGTCATTTGTATCAGTGGCCTCTTGAGACAATCAGTTTCTCACCTTAAGAAATTCCTCACCCTCTTTAAAGCCTCCAGTTCACTGCCCAGAGATGCAAAACAAAAATGCAAATGCTATAAAACTTTGTAAGCTGATAAAAAGAAAAAAGGCTTTGACCTTAATATTAACATACACCTCAGAGACCTGGGCCCTCACGAAAGCAGGATGAGAATGCTATTTGGGTCTCCCAGAGAGGAATCGAAAGAGCTATGCTTGAGTATCACGTCTCACCCAAGTGAGAGAAGGAATCCGGAGTTCTGACCTCCATCGCTATTCCAGAATCAGGTATGCTGTCTCGTTTGCCAAGGCTTCGAAAATCAGATGGGCTGGAACATGTAATGTGATTTGGAGACAACCGCTGGACAAGAGCCGTTACCGACTGGATCCCAAGGCATGTCAAAGATCACGTGGCCGCCCACCTACAAGATGGTCAGACTTCCTTGATAAGACCCTGAAGGAACGGTTTGAGGTTCTTCATATTCTGAATCAACCAGATGTCATTGGGCTACATTAGCACGTGATAGGGTCCAATGGAAATGTTACTGGCCCCGCCGAGCAAATCGATGAGATAACGGGATTCAAGCGATCAAGTGATCAAGTAACTTCTATTAAAGACACTAACCAACCATATGATGTCCAAGCCACTAAATGAAGCTGATATGGCTGAAAAACCTAATTTCTTTAATTTTATTTCAATGTAATTGAAACCAAATAGTCACATGTAAATCATGGCTATCACATTGGCTATCAGAGTACTACATTAATTAAGAACTAAAGAAATATTCTAACCTGCCCATACTGATGGTTTTCTTTCATTATCTTCAGTTTTGCTTTCTAAGCTACCAGTGACCTTGAGTAAACTCCAACTGACTTACGGGATTTTTTTTCACATTTACATAAATTTAATTGCAGTATATTTTGAATTATTATATTATTAG